>APFE030085050.1:211853-312106 GCA_000404065.3 Pinus taeda
AATCAGTATTAACAAATCAATAACTTTTTCATTTCCATAATAAAATTCATATACGCTACTTCAGTTAAGGGAACTCGCATGTACACACAACTGTGTTTAATGCAACTAGCGTATATCCAACAAAATTATGATTCAGTTAATTCATCATATGTTCATATTTAATCAGTGCATCAGAACTTCATTAACCATATAAACAGTAACTAGGTGCAGTAAAAATAGAACAGATCATCACACATAAGAAACACACATGAACACTAAGATATAAGGTGAAACCCAATGCGGCACAAAAACCACCCATTGCTGTCTTCCTTTAATATAAGAAAAACCTATTTACAATCTTGTACTAGCGCAGACTCATACCCGTACGCAATCACCCACCTGTAGAAGGCTACAACCTTCTCTCGTTCTCCAGCTTCTACTAGAAGGGAGCTACAACCCCCTAGCTCTTGTACTAGCTGATATATTTATTAGTATGTAGGCGCCAACCTATTGAAGGCTACAACCTTCACTCATTTTCCAGCTACTACTGGAAGGGAGCTACAACCCCCTGGGTATTTTACTAGCCGATATGTTTACCAGCACATAGGTGCTGGCTTATAGAAGGCTACGACCTTATCTCTTCCTCCAGGGACCACGTTTCATAAATTTTCAGACTGGATACACCTGGAACACAACACCACAATCTGAAAGGCCACGTTTCATCCAATTTTCATACTGGACCCATCAACAACATTGAAGCTCAAAATCAATCACCATTGCAATACAACCATTGCATTACCCAATCATTAAATACTCAATCATCAATCTCTAAATCACCCACTACTGAATCACTAAAGACCTGTCACCAGAACACAGAGCAGAACCCAGAGCAGAACCTAGAACTCTACAACAACCACTAGAACCATCTGCAAATTCAGATATCATATTTCATCATGTGTACGCTACTCTGATGAACTGAACCAGTGTGTATACTCGCTTTTACCAAAGCGAACCCGTGTACAGATCTGTAAATACTAACTTAACAACTTCACAGCTATTTCAGAACTCAGTCATACCTAGATCATAACAATTGCAGAATAAAACATGCGTCATTGTTCAGATCTAGTCTATCCATGATCAAACCACATAATGATAATACATTCCAAGCATTAATATCTCGATCCAACATCCATCATCATCCACATAGGTGCATCCTTAGTTCAGATTAAGCAAAGGATCACAAATCCATAACCTACATACTGGATCTCACACTTCATCACATATTCAATACTTGCTCACTTGGCCTAATGATCTTCTCCTCCTTTTATAGTTTTAGGCCTTTCTCAATACCATGGACCAAAAGCACTTAGGACCAATACCTTGGACCAAATACCTGGGGTCAATAACTTGGACCAGATACCTTGGACCAATTCCATGGATCAAAATACCATGGACCAAATACCACGAACCAAAAACTTAGTTTTCCAACATGTACGCGCTTTCCCTCTTGTGAAAGTGCGTGTGTATGTTATACACTCCTTTTTGTCTGTTAACCCGCGTGTATACGCTTCTTTGTCAAGGTGAACCTGCGTATACCTCTCTTTCTTCATTCTTTGTAGTTTGATCATTAATTCTTTTCTATTGACCTGCTGCACTGTGATCTATCATCTGAGTGAGTTGCCATCAAGGACAACACCTGTATCATAATGGAAACAACATCATCATGATATATGAACAGATAAGTAGACAATCAAAACACTATTTTTGAGATTTTGATATAACAAACTTTGATAGACTCGATATATATATATATAGATATATATGTAAATGTATATGTCGAATCTGTCAAAGTTTGTTATATCAAAATCTCAAAAATAGTGTTTTGAGACACATGGATTTAAAAGCCTACAATAGTAAAGATAACACAATTAGGAATAGGCTATTCGCCCACATGATGCTCATGAATGCATGAGACCGCTCTGATCACTCGGCTTAACAACCGACGCAGTCTCAAGGATGCTCCTACGGTATGCCTCTGGCACTGCAGTGACACGTCATCTATAGTCGCGTATTTTGAAATCCACCGAGTAATCACTTCCAAATTTCTCTCCATTTCTACTATAGGTTCTACACCTTCCTCGTATAGAGCATTCTCCTCTATCTGGCATTCTGCTCGCCGTGCTATTAGCGACATGCCGGGAGGCCTTTCCAGTCCCATATCTGCAAAATTATCATAAGTAAACTCTCAAATACACTTAAAAAAAAATCATAACACTTGAAAAATTCCCAAAAACAAGTTTTACCTGCACCGGTCCACTGTGAACCAAGTGGTAAAGGAAGATTGGATCTCCTCTTAAGTTCGTGCTCACATAGGCATAGTCATCCACGACGATCAGTTGTTGGCGTAGCCAACCAAAGAGCGACAAAGGGAATTGCATCCATTGAACTCCTCCCCCTCGAGGCATGACCTCACTCCATCTAAGAAACCTCGGACCTTGTGGAGTTGGATCATGCACCTATACCCACTCGTATCGAAATAGGGGCACACGCTCTGAAAAGAAAGTGAGCAAAATTGATCCATACCCAAACTGCTTCAAGCGTCCTAATTTACCCTTGGTCAGTGGTCTTTTCATGTTGACTAGCAGTCCTTCGCACTAGTTAAATACTGTTGGAGAAAGGAAATTCACTTTGTATTTGAATTGTGATTTCGTTGCCTCATGCAACGCTTGCGCCCTAGATATACGGGTCATGTTGTGTAGAATCATCCTCAAGGGAAGCTTGTCGATGGTTTCTATCTTCACCTTCCTACTCACAGTTGTCTCTGCACCCGGGCAATGCCTTCATTGTCAAGGTATTGGTGCTCTCTCCTCTAGTACGAGCTCCAAAGAGTTGGACCCTCTCCCCTCTTCTGGACAATCGAGTGATGAAGTATATGCTAGCTAATTCTAGTTCCAATTATTGATATCCAATGATGAATATCTTGTGATCGACATCTCATAGTCCAATGAGATATTCCAGCAGCTCATTTTGAGCTCTGAGCCCCGAGGTTCGAAAGAACTTCAGTAATCTGAAGTCCCTCAAAGCATTGTCACATTCATCACTTTTTGCATCTTGGTGATCTTCTGCCTCATGGCCCCTTTATTTCCATTTGATGGCCATATCTGTTGAAATATCCTGCAAACAACCCATAAACCACATTTAGAAGCTTTTTAATGGAGTAAAATTTTGAAAAAACCGATCAAGGGAGGGGATTTTTCATTCTATTTTCCTCTCTGTGTCCAACATGACTGTTAGAATTGTTTTTGGGTCTTTTGGATTGTGGGGTGATCAGCGCAGATCCGATGATTAGACTCGCGCTGATCGCCCCCAATAATTAAAATGAAAATCCTCCTCCTACACAACAAAATATCTTATGAAATGGCATGAAAATAAAATGAAAAGTAAGAGAAAACAAAGAGCTCTTACCTGCAGATGACGGTTCGTGAAATGGTGCCCTAGATCTCCCACGCCGCTTGCTCGAAGAATCAAGAAAATGGGGTAAAATGTGCTCTCTAAATTACTCCAAGTGAAATGGTAAAAATGTTTTTACTTTTGGTCTATTTATAAGTTTGTAAACACATTTTTGCCAATATTTTATTATTTTTCTCGATATCGATGATGTGTGGTTGTCTTTGTGCAGTTTCAAGATCATTTTGGTGGTAACGATGATCATTTTTGACTGGTTCAACAAGTTTTTGTTTTATCTCTTTTTTTTAGACTCGTTAAAAATAAACGAAAAACGAACCCACCTAGAGTCATCTTTAAGTTCTTTTCTGACTCTCAAAAAATAAAAGATCACTAAGTACTTGTCTTTTTGAACTCATTAAATTAAATGAATTGACGTTGTCTCAGTATACGTTTACCCCTTTTTTCGGGTTGGGATTGACTCTTTGCGAAAAAAGAACACCTTGGCTGACATGGTCAAGAGGTTCTATCAAATATTGTTTTCTACCTTTTCGAGTTTGAGAGACAAATTACGAAAAGGGACCGGATGGAGTTTTATTTTTTGTCTCTTTTTCAAACTATCTAAATATGAAAAAGACACCGATTTACTCTTCCGTCAGACTCGTAAAATATTAAACGATGAAAGACTTGTCACCATGAAGAGACCGACTTTATCCTTCCTAGGACTCATAAAAAGTACTAGGATGGATTCATTCGAAGAATGAACTTATATGACAAGAATATGCTATCCCCTTCAAGCTTGTGATTAAAAATAATTGGGATACTCGCTAGAAATAGTGGGGGAAAATGATAGTGAAACATCTCTTGTATAAGCAGCGTGTCGCTCTTGAACATGACACTCATCTATTTCTCATGTCAGGTTTGGGATATCCTCACTCAGTCACTTGTCCTTCCGGGTTGGGTGATCTATTTTTCCTCTCATCTGACTATTCCAGTTCGTCATCATGACCCTTGGTCCTATGTTGAGTCAAATTCCGCCACACTCCGGAGTCGTGTCGCTGATATGTTCAAGAGAAGTCTTATCTGTAGTTTACTACCTATACATTGTTTGACCTTTTTCCACAGTCCTTGATCGTACTCATTTTTCCACTTTATTCCTTGTTTCGTGTCGATGATGAGGGAATCACTATGGCCCTCCTTCGACGGGTCACTTCCTGTCAACTTCAACTTCAGTACCTTAGAGCTTTCATACCTTAATGGCAAGTTCTTCACATCCGACGACATGTTTTCATCATTGGCATTCGATTGGATGATTCCACGGTTGTTCGACTTGAACTTCATTTTCACATTCACAGATTGTATTGTCATACCTTAAGGGCCATTATCGTTATCGGTGGTTTCTCTCATGCCTGTTAACAGTTCACATCATTGGCTGGTAATCAGGTGGTTTTCTAGCATGTTCAACTTCGTCACATTCATTCGCATGTTAGAATTCATACTTTGATCGGGTTGGGATGGAACACAAGACCCTGGGTTTTGTCTGATATAACTCAGGTTACATGGAGTTATGTATTATTCATGATTTTATACACGGTTCCTCTATATGGATGGCTATGACCATGTCGTGGGACCTTATATCTATGATGATAATGATCCTTCTACATCGGGTGGCTGCATCCATAACTTGGATCTTAGAATTCCAGATGATCCTTTTAATTTGGATGGCTGCGTCCATGCCGTGGATTTGTTCACATGGTCCTTTCTATCTGGATGGTTGCATACATATTGTGGATTCATGTTTTGATATATATGACAGAGACATCAGATATATATATGTATACGTGTCCTTGATTTGCAGGTCTCTTGACGGTCTTTGTTCTCGTATTTGCAAAAGATTGTAAAGTATCCCAACCATCACTCCCTGTTCTGCCTTCATGCTTTAGGGGGCATCTGTTACATAGTATTTTGTCACACCTCCTGCACTTCCCTGTGTCATACCCTGGAGTGCCCAAAACTTGGCAATTATGCAGTGTACCCATCCTGATATGCAGTGCAAATCCTCCCTGAATAACTAATGAAAACAAGCCTTGAGCCTTCCCTAAAGAAATGAGCCCAAAACCTAATTTCCGGGCCAGCGGGATTGCAACATTGCCTAGTTGTGCTGACGGCAAGTTGCACCATACTAGCCTTGCGCTGCTAGTATGGTTTTAATTGGATACTCACGCTGATACCTAAAAGGAAAGTTTTCTCAAAGAGGACAAGAAGTTTCGTGATCTACAGGCTTCCAGAACGACGAGCTGGAGGTTGTTCATCGTGGATGTGGTCGAATTCTCCGAATATTTCCCTTTGATCTTATCCCTATGAGCTTCCTCCTTGATATGAGGGAATTCACCTATATTTGGTGAGATCCTAACTCCCTCTTTGTGCCTATACATTCATCCTCTTCCATTCCCAAATGGTTGGTCTCTGATTAGTTGCACTCTTATGCTGAGATAGTGCCAATATGCTATTCACTTTGGCTTGGGGAAGGAGTGCTTGGAGAGCTTGAGCTTGGACTTGGACATTCACTAAAGGAGGGATTACTAACATCAAGGCCTAGGTTGTATGCTTCCTATTTTATTCATTGATATATACAACTACTAGTTCACTATCCATAGATGTTTGTGTCAATTCTTCATTTATCTTAATGCTCCTTGATCTGTTAAGTGGATTACATTCGATTTTGCTTGTTGTATTCGTATGCTTTGTTGTGTCTTGGGCCCCTTGTGCAGGTATTCAAACGCTGTGAGGAGTAAGGACTGAGCCTGAGGAGAAATAGATCAAGATCTTCAATGAAGGAGTGCATTATAACATTAGAATGAGGTAGGTTTCCTTCCTCTTCTCTCATTTCGATTGTACTTTAGGAAAGTGTCACGTAGATTGTCTCATTCGTTGCTATTCATACTCGTTGGGCTAGATGGATTGTCTCTATCTGAAGAGAGGATTTACCTAGAAAACATAGGGGTAGCATGAACTTTGGAAAATTGGGTTGAAAGGACAACTTCTAAGAAAAGCTAAATGGTACACCCGAGAAAAGGTGGAAGAAAATTTTCATCACCTCATTCAGTAGAAGCTTTGGGGATGAAAAGCCTCCCAAAATGGGAGGGTGTTTTTCGAATTGGAACATTATATTGTTTCTCATCCATATCAATGCTTTTAGATTGGAAATAGTGGAGGAATCAATTGACAAGACCATTTTTACCTAGGGACCCAGTTTGAAAAATTAGGGTCTGAAACCTTCTGAGAGCATTTTGAGGCATCAAATGATATTTTTTGGGGGTAAACATGTTTTGCTTTAGTGCAACACCTCTTTTTCGTATTCTTCACATAGAGACATTTCCAACAATGCAAGAATCACCTCAATCAGAGTCCATATGCAAAATTTATGTCACTCGGAGGTTGACCTTCCTGTTTTCACCACTATAATTCGAGAGGTTGCCACATCAACGCCTGTAACTCATGGAAAATAAGCTAGCCATGTGATTATGATGAAGAAGAATTTAGAAGAATTTAGAGAGTGAGCACACAAATAGGATTTGTGCACTGTAGTAGCCCATGGGTGACATGCCTTACTTCTTTGTACTCATAACAATTTTCTATTCAGATAAAGAGTAGAGCAACCTCACATTCTAGTTGGGTTTTCTCTCGACAGGGTTTCCCAAGTTATATCTTGTGTCAAATCATTGTTTGTGAGTTCTATATTTTTTTGTTCTCTATTTTTTACATAATTATAATTTGCACGCATATGTAATAAACAATAATTTATAGATCCCAAAATCTAAAAAGAAATAATCCATCATAGTGTATATTTTGAATTTTTAGGTATACTTTATCTGATCTGTTGTGATGATCTATCTAATGGAATATCCACAACAATTTATAGATCAAGAAGTAAGAAGAAGTAACTATTTTTAGGTACAAGACCAAGATGGATTAACTCAAGATTCTTTGTTGGAAGACTCAATCCTTGAAGCAAAATGTAAGTTATCTAAATCTTATCATTTTCATCAACTTACAAAAATATAATGATAGAACATAGGTTATCATCTCCCAAGTTTCAAAATAGGGGAAGCTATGATCTTTTGGAATCCAAGGCTAATTGGGTAATCCATGTATTTCCCATAGACCCTATCCATTTCAAATCATCTCACCTCGATTGATTTGTATCACCCTCCCAAAGTTATCCTTAAGTTACCCATTAGATCCCCATTTATTCTTCCTTATGTTCCTATGCCCAAATATCAACTTAATATGGGGATTCCCTCCTCATCCAACGAGGGTTAAGGAATGGAAGGTGGGGAAGATATATGTTAATATATTCCAAATAAAGACAAGAATTTTTGGTCACTTAAGGTGGCCTTAGGCGTAATAATGAGTAGCACCCACCTTGGGAAGAACCCCCGCCCCCTGGCCCTCCATAACTTTGAAAATGGTTGAGAAAAAGATCATGAATAAAAAACAAAAGAGAATTAGTGGGGCATTTAGAGCAAGGACAATCCTTGCTAGGGTTAAATCATGAAGATTCTCTCTTTCAACATCTAGGTTTTGGGATATCTCTAAAAGAATAATCCCTTTCCCATCTAGGTATTATGCTTATTAAAAAACTATGTTAAAAAACTATGTTCGTTGGGGATAAGGATGATGAAATTCTACCCCCTCTCTAAAAGGGTGGACTTTTTATGTTTGTGATATAGTAAGTAAGTCAAGTGGCTTGGAAACAAGGTATAATTAATCACTTATGCTCCTCAATCCCATTTTTTTTCAATTGGGGGGTTTTAACAAAGTTTTTTCTTATTGAACTAGACAAATATTTTTATGTTTCAAGTATTTATGGTCCATATAATAATAAGAGAGATTTAAGAGTAGTTTTTGATCAATAAAAGAGAGACTTATAGTCCATTTACTTCCCAAACACAGATCCTTCATCGAATTCACTTTTTGCTCTACCGAAGTCATGGATATAATGATCTATTCTTGGAAAGGCACTAGAACTTTGTCCTCTTTGCACTCTATTAGGAGCCCTGTTCTTCTCTACTCTTTTGATGGTTGAAAGGTTTTTGTTCCTCTACCCTTTGAAAAGATCTATATATGATCTTCGTTGCAAGGGCTCTATTGACCCTCTATTCTCAAACATATCTGCACACACCACATCAACTCACATACACCATGTACTATCAAAGACAACCACAATAAGTCTAATGGAGATCAACTTAGGGTATAACTTAGATTTCCGATACAAAGAATTGCTCATTTAGATGGAAATGTCCACATACAACTTGCTCCCTAACTGTGTAGAACTTAACCTAAGTAGGATGGACCTTCAATTATCTTTGAGGTCATCCTTCTCATAATATATTGTGTGTATGCTCTCATAGAGTTTTTGGAGTTATTCAAGTTACTCTATAATGCTACACACGCAATGCATTACATCCATTACAATGTTATCTTCATTGGCTTCCATAAGGGAAGAGGAGACAAAATTTACTCATGTGCTTTATTTGAATTGTGGTAGTCAATTACCAATGTTATTTACAATGAGTATATCAACATTTTGTCTACGGGGCCTTGGATAGATGGTGATCAGGTGCATTGTTAAGACATTCCTAGATATTAAGTCACTGATTCAATTCCCCACACTTTTCGGATGTTATTCTTGGACATGACTATAATGTAGCCTCACCACTGCCAAACTTATATCTCTCTCTCTCTCTCTCTCTCTCTCTCTCTCTCTCTCTCTATATATATATATAAACATTTTATCCATTATATTCCTAGTGGTGCTTTGCTATCGGTACTTCCACTAGTACTTACTCAGTAGAACCAACATTTATTCTACCTCTCACCCTCCTGGTATTGTAACTCTCCCTCCTCAAATTAACAACAAATAATACATAGCTCTTATAGCCAAAGAAAGATTAATACTCAAGAATTACATTATGTCTAAATGAATGAAATAAAATCTTATAAGATAACTTATGAGTTCCTAAACAAATAGCCTTTGGAAAAATGTCGTGGTGAGAGCATCTAATTTGTGATGGTTAAGAATAAAAACAATGTAACCTATGTCGAACTTCTACCATACATATTATATCCCTCCAACTCGAAAAAAGACAAAAATAAATTATCTAACAATAAGTTTAGCTTAATGGCAGCAACCAACGACGACATAAGAGGAAGCTTATCCAATCTCTCTTAATCGAACAAAGACAAAAGGAAATGCAATAAAATCTCTCTTTTTATCTTTGTCCAAATGTGAAGGCCAGATAAGACAGTGTCCATACATGGGTGATTACTTGACTACCTCATTCCTCCAAAACACTAAGACATCACACAATGTCCCGCCACTATGTACATCCGTACGGTGATGTACAATCCAACCTTCTGCAATTTCATAACTGTGATGACTGTGGGTAAGATCAATGGCTGAGCCAGATAAGGAATCGAACCACGAGTTAGTTAAAATGCCTAGAATAAGTGGAGTCAACTCAATTAATGAAAAACAATATTGGAGAACACTGTATAACCAGTTTGGACGTCGTACAATATTGTACGACCCAGGGTAGTGGAATAACGCCCCGTACCCCAGCTTAGGGAAAATAAAAACTGATTTGACTAGGTAATACTATTATTCGATTCAACAATGTTGAATTCGTGGAGAGTATGTGTACAGTCTGTGGTTGTGGGAGAAAACGCCCAACACTTGCCCAACGGTTTGAGCAGAGAAAAGTGGATTCTAGAAATAAAAACTTGCCTAAATAATTCGTAGTAGTCAATTCAATTCATATCAACCATTGATCTCTAAAGTTAGAGTGAACTGGCTATAAGTAGTTCAGAGCCATGGGAATATAAATTTTGAGTTTTACCAGCACGAATACCATTCTCATTCCAGCCATGAATTCAATAACACTGAGCACATTGAACATGGCTAGAAACACCAATAATCCTGCATAGTATCAACATATTTTTTAACACAACCAAAGATGCATTCACCATGTTAAACCATTAACAAAACTAAGGGAGGCAAAAAACACAGAAAAATCACTCTGCGAAATCCTAACACAAAAATAAGAAATTAGGAAAAGCAACTTTGAAGAGGGCTAAGTTTTTTGTTTACATTGATTTTATGGCTTTTCTGACTTATGTTTTTTTATTTAAAAACCAATTAAGAATTAGAATGAAGTAAGAAATAGTGAGAATTAAAAGGGTGAAAGGGAAAGACAACAACCATGAAATTTCATTCCAAAGGAGTTTAAAAGACAAGTTGTTTTGGTAAGGACAAACTTGCTAAGTGTGGAGAATGTGTAAGATTAGTGGTGAGAGAGCTAGGCCCAAAAAAATCATCATGTCGAGCATGTGTGACAAAAAAACTATTCTAAGCAAGAAGCTACTCTTAAGGGACTCTCGCTTTTTTTTAGAGAAAGATTTAACTATCAGACAACAAGAGGAAAGAAGGGAGGAAATGTCAAAGGTTAGAGCAACAAAAGGTGAGGGCAAAAGGGCATGGATGTACAAAGGCAAATCTGAAATTTCTCGTTTTGGCCCTCATTTTAAAATAGAACAACAAGTTGGTAGCAAAGAAGAGGCAACAAATTCTTTAGTAGCAAACCATGCAGCAAGGTCAGTATGGGAAAACAATGATGAAGATTCAACCTTGAGTTTTGTATGTCAAAACAAATAGCAATTAATTCCTACCCAGGTTTCCTTAAGTTTAGTTTGTTGGAATTGTAGAGGTTACCCATGGAGAGGAGGACCTGGGTTAGGGCATATTGCGAAAGATAAAGACATAATTTGTCTCACAGAAACACATGAGCATGAAGGGTGTGAGACACCTTTGTTTGAAGGACATTTGAAGATTTTAGTGTGGAACAAGGTAGTGGGAAATGACAAAGGACATGGGGGTATCATGGTCTTAGTAAGGGAAAAAGAATGTCGTTTCATTCAACTAGAACAAGAAGACTCAAATAAACAATTCATTTGGTTTAAAATATTAGAAAATGGAAATCACATTAGAATTGCAACATACTATTTTGCTCTGCAGGTTTCAAAAACTTACAAAAGTAGAGGGCTTGACAACAAAGACCCCTTTGTAGCGTTAAATATGGATATTGCAACGTATTCTTAGCAGGGTGAAATCCTTCTAGTGGGTGATTTCAATGCTAGGACTGCAGGTGAACAAGCTAGCATTCTTTGTTTTAAAGAAGATTGTGATCCTATTTAGCTTATAAAGAGAGTAATCATCAGTGGGCAATAATTTCAAAAGAAAACAAAGGCTACAATCTCTTTGGGGAGCCATTCTTTACTCTATGTGGTGCATTTGATTTAGTCCTTTGTAATGGTTTGGCTAGATGGGCGAAGTTTGGCAATTTCACCCATACTACATACAGTGGAGCAATTGTGATAGATTATGCAATTTTCTCACATGGTATGTGTGAGAAAATGTAGGAAGTTTGATTGGGGAACAATTTGGGATTGAAAATCTGATCACAAACCAATTTACTTAAGTTTATATTAGATTGGAAAGAAGCAACTTAGGACGAAAACTCAATGTATTCAACAAATTCCTTCAAAGGGAATAATTCCCTTTACTCAAAAAAACTGTAATACCTTCAAAATAACGCTAGAGAGGATTTTTGAGAAGGAGAAAATTATGATCCATGGTCTTCATAGCCACGAGGTAACACATTTTATTCAAAGTGCACTTGCAAAGTGAAAAAGAGGGAAAAATAAGAAGTTTGAAACAAATTTCTTTCCGTTAAGAGAATAATTTCGGCAAAATCACATAAAAAACCATTTGTCGACGCGTTTCGAACCAACCAGTGTGGTTCATCGTCAGGACAAGTTGAAGATCCAATCTGAGCGATGCAATAAATAGGGACAACAGGCCATTCCAACAGCTAGTTTGACAAGTAACGGTTAATGGACCTCTAACAGCTATATATTCATAATTATCATTATTCATACATTTATTAATAAAATTCATTATTTAATAGAAAGGTAAAAATCATATATTATTTCTAAATAAAGAACCTAATCTAATTACCATATTGTTAATAATAATATCAAATTATGCCCTTATAAAATAATACTATTATCTCCCATTAACTTATTATTACCATACCATTACCTAATAAATATTATCTAAAAAGTCTAATTTACCATAATATATATATAATTAAATGGTAAATATTCCTCTATCTACCCCTTTTAACCAAATTCTTATTTATACTATTATAAATAATATAAGTATAATATTATTAATTAACGTGAGTATTATTATTACAATGTTAATATATTTTGTTTACCATTACCCTTATATAATCATGTTATTATTAATTATTATTTATTTGAATAAAAAATTTTAATGGTGATTCTCATTATTATTTATTTAAATTCATATACCTTAATCTCATTAAATCTCATTCATATATATATTTTCCTATACGCAAAAATCTTAATTTTATCAGAGTTAACCCTTTTGTTAGGAGGGGTATTACTATTAGAATAAAATGGTAAATGTTCCTTATTAATAAATAATATAAATATAATATTATTTATTTCTACTATTAATGTGAATATTATTATTACAATATTAATAAATTTTGTTTACCATTACCCTTCTATAATCATGTTATTATTAATTATTATTTATTTGAAAAAAAAAAATTTGTAATGGTGATTCTCACTATTATTTAATTAATTCAAGCCCGCTATCTAGGAAAGGGGGCAAAACATACGCAGAAAATAGAAACCCATCGGAAAGGGAGGACAAAGGAATCAAGAAACCCAAGAGAAGAAGGAATGAGGCGGCTAGGAAGACAGGGCTGGGATCCAGCAACTGCTAATCTTCCAGTCGTCATCCCTATTAAGATTTTTAGGCCTTTTTTCAATCTCTAGGGCCTCTCTAAACTTCCGATGGTGAAACTGCACAACCTTTGCAATGACACGAGCCTCTTCAATACAAACATGATGTTTAGTCTTCTCGGCATGCTCTGCAAGGGCCGAGGACTTGGCTCTTCCATGCCTTAAGTCTGCTGAATGCTCGTTAATCCTTTGATTAATAGATCGACCGGTCTCACCAATATATGGTGTCCCACAAGAACATGGAATAACATAGACGCCCTTCATGTCTTTCGGATCTATAGGATATTTCACCGACCTAAGGGAGCCACGGATGGAATTAAGAGGTCTAAAGGTTGCGGGAACATTATTATTCCATGTTCTTGTGGGACACCATATATTGGTGAGACCGGTCGATCTATTAATCAAAGGATTAACGAGCATTCAACAGACTTAAGGCATGGAAGAGCCAAGTCCTCGGCCCTTGCAGGGCATGCCGAGAAGACTAAACATCATGTCTGTATTGAAGAGGCTCGCGTCGTTGCAAAGGTTGCGCAGTTTCACCATCGGAAGTTTAGAGAGGCCCTAGAGATTGAAAAAAGGCCTAAAAATCTTAATAGGGATGACGGCTGGAAGATTAGCAGTTGCTGGATCCCAGCCCTGTCTTCCTAGCCGCCTCATTCCTTCTTCTCTTGGGTTTCTTGATTCCTTTGTCCTCCCTTTCCGATGGGTTTCTATTTTCTGTGTATGTTTTTCCCCCTTTCCTAGATAGCGGGCTTGAATTAATTAAATAATAGTGAGAATCACCATTACAATTTTTTTTTTCAAATAAATAATAATTAATAATAACATGATTATAGAAGGGTAATGGTAAACAAAATTTATTAATATTGTAATAATAATATTCACATTAATAGTAGAAATAAATAATATTATATTTATATTATTTATTAATAAGGAACATTTACCATTTTATTCTAATAGTAATACCCCTCCTAACAAAAGGGTTAACTCTGATAAAATTAAGATTTTTACGTATAGAAAAATATATATATGAATGAGATTTAATGAGATTAAGGTATATGAATTTAAATAAATAATAGTGAGAATCACCATTAAAAAAAATTTATTCAAATAAATAATAATTAATAATAACATGATTATATAAGGGTAATGGTAAATAAAATATATTAACATTGTAATAATAATACTCACGTTAATTAATAATATTATACTTATATTATTTATAATAGTATAAATAAGAATTTGGTTAAAAGGGGTAGATAGAGGAATATTTACCATTTAATTATATATATATTATGGTAAATTAGACTTTTTAGATAATATTTATTAGGTAATGGTATGGTAATAATAAGTTAATGGGAGATAATAGTATTATTTTATAAGGGCATAATTTGATATTATTATTAACAATATGGTAATTAGATTAGGTTCTTTATTTAGAAATAATATCTGATTTTTACCTTTCTATTAAATAATGAATTTTATTAATAAATGTATGAATAATGATAATTATGAATATATAGCTGTTAGAGGTCCATTAACAGTTACTTGTCAAACTAGCTGTTGGAATGCCCTGCTGGCCCTATTTATTGCATCGCTCAGATTGGATCTTCAACTTGCCCTGACGATGAACCACACTGGTTGGTTTGAAACGCATCGACAAATGGTTTTTTATGTGATTTTGCCGAAATTATTCTCTTAACAAGATTATGGATCACATAAGTCTAAATTCCTTAAAAATTTCTTTCCGGTTAATGCTTGGTTTGATGAGGAATGCAAAAAGGCAAGGAGAAATTTGAAAGAGTCAAAGAAGGATAACGTAAACCTTAAAGCTTACAAGAAGATTTAAAAAAAGAAAAGAATTGATTTCATGGTCTCAAGAAGGGAAGAACTAATATTCCTGGAGAAAAACACCCCAAGTTATTTTGAAAGGAGATCCACCATGGAAAATTTTAGGGGCTAATGTTCGCCCAGTGGGCTAATTTTCCATGATTTTTCCACAAAAAGATTCACCAATTTCCAATTTTTATAAAAGCTGATTCGCCCAAATTTTAGAATATAAACTTATTTTACCTTTAAAATCGCCAACATTATATAGAGACTATATATAAAATCATTATAAATTTGAATAATTTTACAAATATATCAATAAACATTTTATAGTTTGCATATTAGGGATTAATGAGATTCGCCATTGTTTCTAAACTTCAAGAAAATTTTCCATCCTTAAAATTTTCCTTGGATCCAACTGAGAGAGAAAATGAAAATAATACTACAAACTCTCAATGGTTTGATTATGCAAGGAAACTTTATGAGCAGGATCCCAAGGTTGACCCTCCCCCCTTGGCCAACACTACTACTAAGTTTTTCATCGCACAAGAAGTCGAGGTGGGCATTAAGAACTTGGGTGTTGGAAAAGAAAAAGACTTAGTTGAACTTCAAGAAAAGTATCTAAAGTGGGGTTTGAAAATTCTTGCACTTCACATCACAAAATTTTTCAACAAAATCATGAAGTAGGGGTTCCCCATAGACTCGACAACTAGTCTATCAATACCTCTTTTCAAGAGTGTTGACGTCAATAATCCCTCCAATTATGGGACCATAATGATAAATCCCTTGCTTGCAAAGCTATTTGGAAGCATTCTAGAAAATAAAATTAGCAAGTGGGAAGAAGAAAGAGATAAATGTTCTAAAGGGAATGCAGGTTTTACATCTAAACATTCCATGATTGATCATGGTATAACTTTAATGCACATCATTGAAAACGTTTGGGAAAAAAAGAAGGAAGCCTTTTGTTGCTATGTTGATTTCAAGAAAGCTTTCGACACAATCCCTAGGGATAAACTTTGGCACAAAATGCAGGAACTTGGGGTTCCTTGGTAGCTTAGAGCAATTTTTCATAGGTTGTATGAAGAGGTGAAAGTCAAAATAAAAACTTTAGATGGCATCTTTGAAATTTTTATGAGTGATATTAGGGTCAAGCAAGCGTGTCCCTTGTCGCCTACCCTTTTTGGTTTATATATTGACAAACATGAAGAGTGGATGAACTCACAAGGTGGTGACGGTGTCCATTTGGGTGAGTTTGTTATAAGGCTTCTTTTGTATGCGGATTCTTTTTTTGATTGCTAAATATGTTATTGCATTGCAAGAACACTTACTTTCCCTTGATCATTTTTGTAGAAGGGTGGGGATGCAAGTCAATATTAGCAAGACGAAAGTGGTGGTTTTCTCTAATAAAATAAAACATATCCAACATAAGTTCTACTTTGAAGGAAACACTCTTGAAGAAGTTACAAATTACAAAGACCTCAAAATTGACTTCAATATAAATCTAAGTTGGGAAGGCTACATAAAGAAAATAACTTTGGGAGGTTGGAAAACATTCTCTTCTTTTCAAAACATGTGTTGCGACATTGAGTTATGGGATTAGAAGATCACTCAAACTCTTTTTGGGCTTTTAGTGATTCTAGTGGTTCTCTATGGATGTGAATTGTGGGCCAGAAATACATCCAATTTATAGTAGAAGGAAATTGAGAAAATTCAGAAATGCCTAATTACAAACAAGTTTAAAATCAAAAGTTTACTTCCCTATGATATCTTGCTAAAGGAATTGGTGGCTACTCCTATTGAAGCAATTGATGTGGTGTGACTAATAAGATATTAAGAAAAAAACAAATGGAAGAGGGAAGATGGCCTAAGGTTGTGTTCAATGACATATTGTGCAAAAGAAAGAAGACATGGATGTGTCAAAATAACATATGGTTTGGTAAACGGGGTATTCAATTGAACATGTGTCCCAAAAATAGTAAAGAGATAAAGACTTTTGTTATGGATAAGTTCCACAAGAATAAGTGGGATAACAAGCTCGGGTGAAAGAGAAAGTACTATATTGAAGAGTTTAATCCCACTCATAATCATCATAAAAAAAATGTACATACATGCCAATATCTCATGGAGAGCCAAAATTCTTATTACTCGGTTAAGAACTAATTCTCATCAACTCCATTGTGAAATAGACGGTTGGAAAATACTAAAAGAAGTTTGGGGAGAAAGAGTGTGTATTTTTTTCACTACCCAAAAGTGGAAACAGAAAAGCATTTCATTTTAGACTGTGAGGCCTTAAAAAACAACCGAAGTTGTTGTGTAAATATCATTGCAACTAGCTATTGCAATAATTTCTTCAACAAGGGGACTATTGAGAAATTGGGAGCACTGATTGTCACGTTGCATAGAAAAAGGGATGAATGAAAAAATTAGATGTCGAGGCACTCTGTCCCATAGGTTATCTTTAGCCCCCTGGATGTTAAAATTTCTTCTTCTTCTTCTCCATTCCTCAACTTTTCTCTCCATTTATTTTCTTCATTTAATTTTTTTCTTCTTATATTTGCCTTATTCAATTTTGCATTTCCATTGCTTACAACATTTGTTATCATTTGTTAATTGTCTCAATAGTTGTGGTCTTACTCCTAATTCTAATTAGTTTTTTGAATTTCAAGTTTAGATAAATGAAAATTTTGTTATTGGATCTCATGTAATGTAATCATAAACACCTTGATGAATAATAAAAAATGTACAACTAAGATGTCACAATAAAATCTAGAGATGAAGAAACACCAAAATATTAGTTGTAACTATAACAAGTATAGCCCAACTATGAAAGTAGTCATTACAGATGGTAATGACATTAGTGACATAGATAGATTCCATAAGGTTCAATTACAAATTACAGATTACAAATTTCAATTTAGAAACAAAATATCATGAAACAATCCCAAAAGGTGTTGACATGGTAACATGAGTAAATTTGGTTTCAAACCTTAGGAAGATATGCCACAACCACCAAAAACACTTCATTGCGTCCAAATTAGATGGAGAGTTATAAAAATTACATGGGTTTCAATCACCACCCACTAAAATCATTTCATCACATCTTATGGAAAACTTAATTCAAAATGGAGCCCCGACATACCTTGCATAATGCTATTGAATAGAAACAATACTAGTAGACCTATTATGTTCCCAAAAGCTAGTAATACAAAAATATTATGGAAAAATAACGTGAAGTTTTTAAATATATACACATTAATTTACCACCAAAATGAAACATTGACATGTGATGATCCATAAACTGATGTGGAAATTCCATTGGAGAGTTCGTCACAACAAATCTACTAAAATGTAATAGAAAATATGAAATCTACAGTATGAGGGTTTATTTATCCTTATATTTTTGGATTTATTAATAATTATTTATTGCATATGCATGCAAATTATCATTATGCATGAAATAAAGAAAAAATAGAAGAATCACTCACAAACCACAATAACGCAATATATGATTCGGGAAACCCTTTCAGGAGAAAACCTACTTGGAAGGTAAGGCTACTCCTCTCTTTCCTTCTCTAAATGGAAATGGATGCAAGTACAAAAAAGTGAGACATGTGGCTCGTGGACTGCTACAATGCACATACCCTCTCTATTTTCTCTCTCCCTTTCTACTTTTAACTACTTTTCTTATCTATGGAAGAAAATGCACTCAAATTGAATGGAACCCCTTTTCCTCATAGTGGCCAAGTTATAACACAAACCAATAGCCTACTGATGGTTAGGTTTGACTCCTTCAACTCTTAAATAGAGTTACAATATTGACTCTTCTCAAGTTCACTTTATCATGATCATGTGGCTAGCCCCTTTTCCACAAATAATGGGGGCTGACGTGGCATCCTATTGAATCTTGGTGGTTAATTTCGATAGGTCAACTTTTGAGAGGCATAAATTTTTCATATGAGCTCTAATTGAGGCGATTATGGCATCGTTGGAAATTTCTTGGCATGTGGATTATGGAATATAGGTCCATAGTAAGGTTAGGACCAAAAATAGTATTCATTTAAGGCCTTGTTGATGAGTCGAAATGTACCGCTAACAATTAAGAGGGTCTCCCGGTGTGAAGTCCCAATCAGACCTCACACCGTTTGGGATAGGAGCTCCATCCGGTACGTGGGCCTGACTACTACCATGAATGCTTCTGCTCTTGGTTATCAAATGAGAAGGTGTCTGAGTGGGACAAGAATGAAAATCTCAGGGAGTGAAACAAAATCAACCCATGATTGACAAATTGCAGAAAGAGGTACAAACAAGTTTCAACAACAATAAGAAGAGATATGCCATGAAAGGGATTAGTGAGCTAAAACCCCATGACACATAATAAAAAGGAACATGCCAGAAGTCAATTGCAAAGTAGTTCACAATAGGTCACCGACATGGCAAGGAAAAAGTAAACACAGTTCAAATGCGCAACACACATGCAACCACTATGTATCAATCCATAACATATTGCATATATGAAAACACACATACAAATATGGTGAAGTACCAGGAAACTAATACAACCACCATGAGTAAGCATGGGAATGAGTGCCAAATATAAATAACATCTTATAAATATCGCTGCAACTTCAAATAAATATCACGAAATTGATCAATACCCAATAATGAAACATGGGTTGTTCATACCGATGCCAGATGCCAAAACCCTAGCCCCACTGTCAATCCACTCTACTTGCTGCCAAGAGCTGAGTGGCTCTAGCTCTTAAGCATAAATCAATTATCTATCCTTGACTCAACTCAAGTGATAAAGTCCCGGGTCTATGAGGCATGAGGACATATTTATAGAGGTCAGGTGACTGTTCAACTACCGTGATCCTTGACATTCCCTTATTCCCTTTCGGCTACCCTCCTGACTCTTGAGCTTCCCCACTTCTTTCTCAAGCCAAAAATGATTGTTACATGCCCACATCAGTCCCAACATAGTGGCTGATATAATTGTGCACGATATTTACATTATGATGAAAGAGAGAGGGGAGGGATGTAGAAGGTTATTCGAAACCCTAGAATGTTTTATGCCCATATCTCACAGCGATACAAATTCTTGGTCCTGAAACTGATTTGTTTTCTTGCCACTATATTTCACTCACATTCATCATTCCTCTAGTGATGTGCCTTGGGGTTTATTAATGATCCAAATGGAAAATGACATCAATCCATGGTATTCATCTACCCATGTTATTCATCCACCCATGGAATTTACCCATGGTATTGTAAGTGGCATCCACCCATGGTATATATTCACCCATGGTATTGTAAGTGACATCCACCCATGGTATTTGCCCATGGTATTGTGACATCCACCCATGGTATTCATTCACCCGTGGAATTCACCCGTGGTATTGTGACATCCACCCATGGTATTCATTCATCCATGGAATTGACCCGTGGTATTGTGACATCCACCCATTGTATTCATTCACCATGGAATTGACCCGTGGTATTGTAACTGAAAAATACTATAAGTAACAAGTCACATTTTGTAAAAGGACAGATTTTCCACCACAATGTAGTATTTACAGTTATTATCTGTTTTATTAAAAACAATTCTTTGTGGTTTTTTTTACTGGGCATTCTCCTCTTTTTCTTTTGGCATTTCAATTCTTCAGATCTTGTGGGCCTCTCCCACAAGATCCATTTCAATCTTATAGATCTCGGGGGCCTCTTCCCAAGATCAAGATCAGTGGTATTAGAGCAGGTTATGATTCCATGGGAATGAGGGTTTGATGCATATTTCAGTTTCAAATTTTGTAGCAATATTCAACAAACTTTAGCCATGTTCTATGTCTTCCACATTGCATTTTCTTGGGCTAAGCGGGAAGAATTTTTATTTTTTTCATTTTTTTGCAGGAATGTTTTGGGGCAGTGAGTTTGCAGATCAGATCTGAAATTTTTGTTACAAAATTTACAAAAAAAAATAATAGATTTGGATTCTTTGCAAAAAAATACCCAAATTAAAAAAAAAAAATCGACTAAATTGGAGTCCAGATGAGGGAGATATCACTGATTTAAAATCAGCTATGTTGCATAAATGTTTCTAACGAAAATTTGTGGACGACGGATCTACTATCTATTTTTGCAATTTTGGTGCATAATTTCATAAAAGTGATTTTATATTTGAGTTTCTCTTGAAAAATCGCTCAATTTGAAAAAAAAATGGGTCGAATCAGAGTTTGGATGTGGGAGGTATCGTTGATTTAAAGCTAGTTATTTTTTGAGAACCTTTGTGATGATGGAAAAGTTGCAGCGTGAATCTGAGATTCTAGAGTGTCGAAATAAGGATTTCCAACACATGCGAAGATGAAAAATGGTCATTCTGATTCCAAAAAAGGTTATAATAAATATTCTAAGTTATATTGACCGAGTTATGTCCATTTTAATTCTGGAGCAACATTTAGAGCAGGTTCCCTTTGGAGACATGCCCTCCCACCTCGCTTTAGTAGGCACCTGCTTCACATTCATCAGTTTTAGCATAATAGAATTTGGCTTGGGTTCCTTGGAGACGTGCCCTCCCACCTCAGGCTATGTAGGCACCTGCTACTTCATCAACAACCAACATCATGGTTATGGGTCAACCGCACAAAATCCTTGTCATCGAAGTCCATTTTCTAGACCGCACATTGTTAGTATCACAGTTGGTGACAAGCATTACAAGGTATCTCTATCCTCGGATCTTTGTTTGTCATGGTTATGGGTCATCCACAAACCCACACTTCATTGAAGTCCACTTTCTAGGCCGCACACTGTCAGTATCATAGTTGGTTACAAACATTACAGGGTATCTTTATCCTTAGATCTTCGTTCATCATGGTTATGGGTTAACCACATAAAACCCTTCTCTTTAGTGGCTCTTCATATTCAACAAAGGCTTCGCAGGAGGGAACTTCACGTAATGGGGACCATTTCTTCTTAAGGAGGGAGGAATGATCCGAATGGAAAATGGCATCAACCCATGGTATTCATCCACTCATGTTATTCATCCACCCATGGAATTTACCCATGGTATTTTAAGTGGCATCTGTTAGGGTCCTATAATAATAGGATTCATAATTTTGAATTCGCTATGGTTAGTCTTGCAATATTGTACATAATTTTGCTTTCTCTTAAAATGTTTTCCATATTAAAAAAATAAAAAATGTAAAGAGGGTATGTCCTAAAAGAATAATCAAAGGACAACAAGAAACAAAAAAGATAAAAAAAGTGAAAAATATGAACCCCAAAAACAAATAAAACATATCATGAAAGTGTGTAAATTCAAATGCCACTACTTTTTACTTTATTCTGTAAAATAAGGTTGTGTGCAGCTTGTCAGAAATGCCACAATCCATGATGGTCAAATAGCTTAATCTTGACTTATTCATGATTTAAATTTTATGTTGATAGATAGAATATAAGCATCTAGCCAAACTGTTTAACCTTGGTAGATCAGTAGTTAGGTATAGAATAAAAATGAGCTCATCAGTTTAATCTGAGCCATTGGAAGTTATAAGGTTAGAATTAGATAGTTTGCTTGTCAAAAGAAAAGGAAATAAAGGGTCAGCAAGCTCAAATGCACCCAATAAAATGAAGAAAAAATGTTAGGATAAATAATGGGTAGGTAGAATAAAGGCTGCAAATGCATAAGGTTGCTAAGTCAAAGAGCACATTTATCATGCTTAATCCCATGTTTCATGTGCAGGAGGATTCATGAGAAAGAAAGGATATTCACAAGCTGGTTTAACTAACTTCCCCTCATTTCACCCCACATGTCTATTTTCTAATTTCCCCATTGTCCCTTCATCACATATAAATCCCCCTTTTCCCTTCATTTTGACCCTTACCCCTTGGTTTCACACATTTCCCTAGTAATTACCTTTCAAAAATCACCCCCTACCCAAAACCCCTTTTCCCTAGTGTGAAACCCATTCCCCATTGCACATATTATCTTCCCCCCTTATTAATTTCCCTATTTCCCTTCAAAAACCCATAAAAACCCCTTTATCCTAAGTTTTATCCCCTCACTTTATCTAATTAACCCCCCCATTTCATATTTCCCGACAAACCTCTTTTAACCCACCAACCCTTGGTGTGGTTAAAAAATGCCGCCACATAACCCACGGTCCCACTTTGTTAACCCACTACGTATGTTAAAAATCCTGACCTTATTAGTTAATTAATTACATTTTTGTGTAATTAAACCCTCGGCCCAACAAATCCATTTCCTGATTCCTCTGTGCCTCTTAATCGCGTGATAGCCGTCCGATCTCATGCCCCCAGATCTGACAGTGCACATCCATATCGCGCAGGTTCATTATCCACCCGATAACAACCCGAGAGTACGCGAGAAACACAGTTTTTCCTGGGCACTGTTCTGCTACGTGGCATCACCAGGTGAGATTGTGTGCTCGTGAAAAATACCGCCTGCCCTCCAAAAGCAGTGCGATGACCTAGAAAACCACCTCCCCGCCAAAGCCAAAAATTGCCCACTGTTCATTGATAATTTCTGCGCCAAAATGTGACTTTTACCTATTAAAAGGCTGGAAAAGCCCCAATTCACTTTTTTCGCTCATTTTTCATTGCAACTGCTACTTAGCCATTGCGACACCCTGAGACCTTTACAACCAAATTGACCGTCGTTTGCCACTTGAAGAAGCTCCGAACACCTAATTGAAGCAACCAGTTGACAGTTGAAGCCACCGTACCCTCTGCATTCACCATTGAAACAAGTGTGCTCATCCAATTATCGATTTCTAGGTATTCTTGGGAAAACCAGAATGATCCTTCAATTTGAAAATGTACAGTCTAATTGGAAGCTTAATTAATCAAATTAATTAAAGAAAATTCCGTGAAGTGAAAAGAAAAATATTTATACCCCAAAACCCTTCTTTTGTAGAGTGTAATTACCCACCCTCTCTACCAGAGCTTCCTAAACTCACTCCTAAAAACCCCTCAAAGCCTAATTCATATCTCTACATCTAATTATGGCTTCCCAAACCTCTTTGGACGTGAGACCTCTACAAACCCCTCACCTGGACATCAACCACCTTGAATTAGTAGACAAAGATTTCCAAATAAAGGACACAACCTCCCCTGCCTAACTTCTAAAGCTCCACTGCTTGACTAAGGATATATTCTTAAACCAGAATGATGATATCCACCTTTGTGAGTCTAATTTTCCCAAATATTTGTTTCCAAAAGTACATCCATTCCCAGACATTATCCACTTCTGTCATGCTTGCTACATTCCTAGCCAAAGATCCATTGTCACCCCTAACCAACAAGTGTTGTTTACCATCATTGCAGAATCCGTTAACCAAATGCTGCAGGTCCAACCAAGCCCTAATGAGACCCCATTGTCTATTGGAGAATTGTTGAACCTTTATACCAAGTTAGACCTTCCCAGAATAGCCCAAATTTTCCAGAATTTCATCATTGAGGAATGTCATACTCCCACAGATAGTCCCCCTTACAATGCCACTATTTTATCTAAGAGAGGCAGATAAATTATTACAATGCTCTCTTGCATATTAGGATACACCACAAATGCGCATGTGGATGAGGTTGTCCTGGCCTTCCTTTCCATCTTTAGCCCAGGCAAGCCTCCTGCTGTTATTTACAACTATGCTCAGTTCATTGGAGACAAGATGCATGAGAAGTTCACCAGATTGCCTACTGAAAGAGTCTTCAAGTACTCTTCTGTATTATTTCATATGTTCTTGTATTATCAATCAGACAAATTCCCTGTCAGCATCCAGAAGTTGGATACCAAGGGAAATCAAAGATCAATTATTTATTAGACACCCTTGATCCAAAAGTACTCCACTACTTTCACATATAAGGACTTCATTGATTCATTTTTCCATCTAGCCATGGGTATGCTAACCAGTAGTCCTCAGCCTAGAATTAGCCAAGAGATCAAAATGTTGTTACAATTGGACAAGCAAAGTAAGGTGGGAGTCAGGTATCTATACCAGAACCACACAGAAATAAGAATTTATGGATGCCAACTTGCCCCTTACAAACTGCCCAAATACCTCCCCATGAGGATATTTGCACTAGAATATTTTAGGCAGATTATCAATTTCAACGAAGTCAACTTCCTAGCAGCTAGGAAGAAAACCCAATTCAAAATGAAAAATCAATTGGGCCCCTTCAGTTGTAACACCAGGGAAGCTAGACCATAGGCAAACAAGATTTTACAACAAATAAAGTTCAAAAATAGTTTTATGTGGCGGTATGACCCTCATGTAGTCATAAATAAACTGAGGATCAAGGTCAAGTTGGGACCTTTCATCCATCATCCTAGACCAGACATTGAGAGGTTTGCCAACCAATCAGAATGGTTGGAAAACACTCTAATTGACATGGATAACATAATAGTGGATGTAGAAAATACATTGATTAATGTAGAAAGACATATTGATGAAAGTTCTTTCCTGCAGGTTCTAGAACTAGGAGAACCAATGAATATTCCTCCTATTTTATAGACTCCTGCAAATGAGGAGAGAAACCCAAAGAGAAACAGGGTGGAGGGTTCCAGTTCTGCTATGGAAACCACAGATGAACAGTTCGAGATCAGTTATAGGAAGAGACCCAAGCTGAATCCTGTAATTGAACAGGAGGACACCATTGAATCAGTGGAAATAACTGATACTAATACAATGGTGGAAAGAAGCAAAGGCACAAGAACTTTAGGAGAAACACAACAACCTTCAACATCAAACACTCAGCTTATTGAGAGACAGCTCAGTGTTGAGGTTTCTTCTTTCACCAGACCAACAGATAAAGAAAAGGATATCAAGGACAAATACAAGGAGATCAAGATGAAAAATGAGAAGTTGAAGGCTGAAACATATGCTCAATACTTCAAGCACACACCAACAAATCAAAGCAGGTTGATGTTAGCTTTTCACATCAAAATGGGAAAAATGCAGGTGTCCTTCATACATTCAACTGTCCAGCAGCCAAAGACATCAGCTGACTACAGAAAAACAGACTTCGTGGCATTGGCTAGGGATGTTCATCCCATTGACCAGATTGAATTCCACAAACAGGCATGAGAGATGTTCTACTCCACCTTGACAGTAAAGGTCATGGCTGCACATAAGCCATAGAATTCATTAGATAACATTACAACTCAATACAAATCAGAAAAGGCCTCCTCATAGGCCAAGGACAATAGGATCAAGTCATTAGAGGACTTGGTAATTGAGCTGGGACATGATCCTAATGACATCAAGGCTGCTGAGAAATTTATCAAGAAGAAGAATGAGGACATTACAACTCTTAAAAAACAACTGAAACTTCCTCCTTCAGAGCACCCACAAACAAAAGAGGTCTTAGAGAGCCAAACACATCATGAGGAGATGATGGAACTGGTTCTACAATTGAATGATCAACTAAAGGAAATGGAAAAGGAGTTAGATAGTTTGATATAGTTAAAATAAGATAGTCTGGAGGCTTCCCTTGCCACTGTTATCCCAATAGTTACTACAACAGTACCTTCCACTTTAGCAGCAGCCTTAGCTCCTACAGCTCAATGGCTACATCACTGCTAGCATCTACATCAGCAACAGGGTCAACAACAGTAGCTCAGCCAAGTGACGAGGCTAGTAGATTGGTCAAGGTAATGGAAGACATGTCCATTTAGACCATTGAAATGAACAAGATCAAGGAAGAGGTAACCAGTCTAGAGACTGACTATAAGCTTGCACACATTATGATAAGCTTGCGCAGATTATGAACAAAGAAGAAGTGCAGAAATCAACCAAGATGAATGAAAGAATAAAAATCTTGGAGAAGGAACTGACTTTGAAGGAACCACTTGGCTAAGCCAAGGAACAATTGTGGGCCAATATCATTGACTCTGTCAATGATATTTGGCATCCATTCAAGTAATTTTTGAACATATTGTTTTAGTGAAGCAGGTTACTGAAGCCATACAAAGAGTGAAAACAAAACTGGGAGACATGCTAGAGGAGGCCACTAGGATCATTCACTTCCTCAACTACAAAAACAATTATGAATTACAGGAGCTATAGATACCTGACAGGACAGGTACAATACTGGAAGTAAAAAGGGTCCTCACCAAGAGAAACTTAATGCTAAACCTAGAAGATAAGTGCCAAACCATGCCACTAGCTATAGACAGGTTCATGGTTAAATTTGAAGTTGTGAGGCAAAAGGGTCTGCCAAATCCCTTAGTAATAAATGATAAATTAATGCCACAAGAGGACTACAACAAAAGAATTAGAGAAGTGGCCAGAGATCAGGTAAATACTTCATCTATGAAGGGGATGCCTACTGGCAAGGTCCTATACCAGACTTTTGAGAACTTGTTTTACCTCTAGCATGAGGTAAGACACCTTTTTGTTAATAAGCCCACTTTTTCCATGTACATGGAGGCATATGAAATTTATAGGAAGATGGTAAATATCCAATTACCAGATGCAGAAACATGGGAGAAATTGAATGACTTACTGTAGAAATACATAGTCAAAAGTAAAAATGTATAGTAAGGGTGAAAATGCACAATAAAAGGATAATTAATAGGCCATCTAGATGAAAGAGTATCAGGTAAAAGTGTATCAGTTGAAATATCAGAGTAAAAAGAGAATTCAACATGAAGACCAACAATAAAGCAGAGAACAAAAGGGAAAATATCAGAGCATAAAGACAACACAACCTAATAAACAGGGACAACATGCATTAGTTGAACATCTGTCTCTATCTTCTTGCATGAAGATATTGTTTTCTCCTAGATTAATTCCCAAGATAATTTGGATATTTTGTAAATTATTTTTGTATAAATAGTTCATAATTCGAAGTATTGAGGGGGATTGCTATACATTTGTAGAGTTATTTTGATCATAAACCTAAGGGTTATTGTACCAAATTTTCAAGTCAGCAGACTGGACCAAGTAATAAAGGGATTGCATTACATGATTCATGTGTTGAGCTATTACAATGAGGTATTTTCTTTGTCAAATTTGTTATTTTCTTATGTTTTTTCACAAACTTGAATGATATATAGAGTTGAATGAATTAATCGGAAATTTATCTCAGAATTTGTTTAATTACACTTTGTTTTGAACAGTTGATCATTTCCACATTTTCTTCTGATATCCGGATCTGAGAATCCTTAATTGCTCTCCCATCCTGGTTGACCTCTTTCACTTTCTTCACAATCCGACGTAAGGAACCCTTAATTTCTCCTTGGATCCGATTGAAAACCACTTCACCATCCAACCTTGAAATCTGAAGTAACTCTGTTATCTTTCCCTGTAGACACTATTTTTAGAACTTTATGTAGTCTTGTTTGCTTGACATTTACCCCATAGCCCAAGGGTAAAAGACACCCCTCTTTTCATCTAAGTGATCCCACCACCAAATCCAAATCAAAACCCGTCCAATCATAACTAGCCTAAAATCAAATAACTAAACAAAGTTAAATCATAAAGAGAAATCCCTCTTTGAGAATTAGGAAGGCTAGATCCTAATATCCAAAGTAGGTTTGTGGTTACCTCTAATCATTTCTTTCTAATCAACTCCAGAGAAATATTGGAGTGATAACATATTGGCGACCATATTGGGGACCTTGATCATCAATGTAATAAAACTTTAAGGTAATATTAATTCTCATCTTGTGCCCCTTAAGGTCATTTTAGAGTTGATGTTAAAAAGTTTCAAAAAACAATTAAAAAATTAAATTTCTTGCTCCCAAAAAGACTTACTATACCAGGGAAAATCCAAATCCAAACCATGCTACAATAATTGATGACCCTGACAGAATTTTCAGAAAACCAAAAAGGGTAGAAAATCAATCAAGTAGTAGCCAGTTAGTTAAAGCAAATTCCCTCCCCGAGAAATTATCAACTTTAGAGGAAATTCCATTTGATTTGTCATTTGACCTCTCATTGTTTAGAACTAAATTAGAAAATGCAATTCATGAAACTGTGTTAGACCCTAATTTTATTCAATTCATTGAGTAAAAAAAGGTGCCTCTACATCCAGATTTAGATAAACTTGTATTGGATAGTTTTGACAAGCTAGAAGCTTTAATCTCTACATTTATAAGCCATATAGATGATGCTTACCTTCAACAATTAGTTATCTGTTTACCCTCACTATTGCTGCCTCTGAAATTTATGCACAATCTTCAAATACTGTAAATACATCTTCATTTATTACCACCTCACCTATAATATCCACCACAGTTCATTCCCCTAAACTAGTTTTTCATCAGCTTCCCATCCCACCAAACTCATCAACCTCATCTAGTTCATCTCCATCCATTTCAAACCCTTCCTCAAGCACCAACATTTTGTCCCCTAGTCAAGCTAAAATCTCAGCCATGGCAGACAGATATGCACCTTTGGTTTTATCAGCACAACTCTATGCCATGCCCCAAGGTTATCAAAGCAAAATCTTTTTGTTTGATGCTACTAGTTAGTATATTGCCCAACACCATGTGAACAAAATGAATGACTATTTTGAGTTGCATGAGATTGATGAATCTGATGTGAAAATGAGGTTATTTTCCCAAACATTAACTAGGGATGTTAAGAAATGGTTCAAAGGTTTACCTGCTAATCATATTGTAGATTTGGTTGCTTTTCATAGATTATTCATTGATAGATGGGAGAGAAAGAAAAACCCTCTACAAATACTTTCTAAATATGATAACATTAGAAGAGATCCTAATGAGGTAGTTCAGGATTATTGTACTAGGTTCAATGGCATCTACAATGCAATCCCTGCTAATTATTAAGCCTCCACCAGACCTAGCATTGGTCAAATTCCCTTATGGTTTTGACAATAATATGTCATACCAATTAAAGTAAAGAAACCCTGAAACATTGGAACAAATGAAAAGGAATGTTGTTAGTGTAGAATCCAATCTATTAGCTAAGAAAGCTAGGATGAGAAATGAAAAAAGAGTTGTTATTAAAGAGGAAACTTCAACTTCTGATGGTAAAATAGATAGTTTAGAAAAGAGTGTAGAGAGAATAATGGATAGATTATAAAACATGGAAAGAAAAACTCAGTGGGAAAATCAACAACCACCCCCAATAAGAAACCCCAACTTTAGTAAGAATCCTAACATTGGAAAGAATGTTATACCAGATTAGCAAATTAGACCACCCTTCTAGGAAAACTATGTTAAGGGCTCACAAAGCCATGAGGGAGAGGATGATACCCAGATAAACTTATTATGGATTAAAAATGAAGATGATGTTTTTCTTACTCAAGAAGAACAGTAATTGTACATGCTGCAACAATTACAATTAGGATTTGGAGAGTCCTTTGACTTTAAACAGGTATGAATCTATTATATATGAGGTTCACAAATAGTACAACCTTAGAAGTAAAATGAATAATGAAATTCCCACAAAGAGATCAATCCAAACCCAAACCATAAAGATAACAAAAGCTCATGTGACCAAAATCCTATAAATCCTCCCTCAGGGAACTCAGGAGACTTCCAGCCCAAAAATTGTAGATATAACTTCATCTGAAACTCAAACTGAAACTGTTACTCAAATCATTCCAAATGAGAGAATTCAAAACAAATCTTCTGAAACACTGACCAAAGTACCAAGTACAGGAAAAGAAGATAAAAACACACAAAACACATTTGTTAAGGAAGATATCATCCAATCAAGCTAAACTCAATTGCCTTTCAACATTAAGAATGAGATAGAAAAATTGAAAATATCAGTTCCTTTGACCAAGTTAGTGAAAAATGAACCATATAGATCACAAATCACTGAAACATTAAATATAGGTGAAGGAGAGGATGTTGTGAATTTGAATGGCGATCAGCCTGAGTTATTGTTTAGCCTTGAAGCAAATGGTACACACCAACAAGGGGGAATCCCTCCTTTCTACATTAGCTTGAACATTCATGACAAAATATTACATAATGCTATGCTAGACTCAGGGGCATCCCATAACTTAATGCCAAAATATATCATGGAGAGACTAAAATTAGATATCACCAAACCATATAAGGACCCGTTTTCCTTTTACTCTAGCCAAGTTAAATGCCTCGGCCCGATCAAAGATTTGTGTGTAACTCTAGTCTAGTGTCCAACCATGGGGGCTTCACTCACTGAACCTCTGATATAGCACGTGCGTTCGTGGCATACTAAACAATACCCTTAATTTGACTACATATTGGAAAATACCTCTAAAAATCACATTATTTAACCCCTACCAATATAAATCCAATACACCTTCCAATTTAAAAAACCCTTATTTTCACTAAATATTGTATGTATCCATTTTTTTGTTCACATTTTTAATACCCTTTTATTTTTATATCCTTTGTATAGTGACATGATGCCTCTCTTATGACCCCACATGCATTCTACAATGCACCTTTCTTCTTTTGATATACATTGTAAATGCATATTAGTTCTCCCACAATGCAATTACTTAACCCACACTCAAGCACATCTAACTATGATTTGTGGCATTTAATGGTCTAAGACACACAAATATCAACCGTGTTTTAGGAAGATTGATTACGTGCATGTATATAAAATAACATATCAATTGATCTATATGATGATGAAAAACCAATTGATGAATCTTCATGAATAGGTTTGTACCAAATAAGGTGTTCAAGCACAAGTATAGACCCTCTAGATGCAAGAAAACTATCTACAACCAAGGTTGGGGCCCCAAATCTCAAATCAAGGGTGCAATCCCAACCTAGACATGCTTATAAGAAGAGGATGGACAAGTCCCAACACATGGGCTCTTAAGGGAATAACACGAAAGCATGAAATCACCTTTTGATTCACTGTCATCTCACCAATGAGATATGGGCTATCACTCATAGACAATGTAAAATGCAACAATGAATTGGATATAACACATAGGCATTAAATGAATGGACTACAACTAGAACATAAGACAATATTTTGGTTGTAGAGGTGATCCGCTCCATTTGGCTAGCTCAAAACAATGATGTATTCCAAATTAAACCTCCAAACGCTTACACAATTTTCTACATGTTGAAGGCAAGCATCACCTTATCATGCACCTCACTAAAGACAAAGCTTCCTTGCACTCTCATACCTTTGAAATACAATTTTAAAGTTTCTAGAGGATATTTTGACTATCCAATTTTAAGGTCACAACCAAGACATACATGACATTGGTGTATGAGACCCCCTTACTTGTGCGACAAGGGACCCACCTCAACACAGTGATTTGACCGCTAAGTCAATGAAGGTATACATACTCTACCCCCTCTGGTTTTGAACCTGTGACCGCTTAGGAGGAAACACATGCTCTTAACCATTAGGCCCACTCAAGATAGATATAATGGATTTCACCTTAAGGTATATTTTAAATAATGATCAATTACATTGTAACTAACATCATATAGGAAATAGAAACGACCCTAGAAACAATATTAAGAACTAATATCACTTCCTTGAAATAGGAATGACCTTGGAATTTCTATAATCAGAGAATCACTTGAAAATTTAAGCTAAACAATATTAAAGTAGTGTCTTGAACACCAAGAACCAAGATCCTTATCACCCTATAACGAAGCAACCTATGCAAGATCAAATTTACAAAAAAGACCCTCCAGAGAACATCCATGTAGACAATTATGGTAGAGTCAACATCTATAATTCCAAAATTAGTTGAAAAGCATGATATGGGACTTTCAAATTCGAAAACCAGTTGAGAAGCATGGGATCGGAATTCCAAGATTTTATATAACGATTACATGAATAGAGGTGCTCACAAGATGGGATTAAATGTCCAAGGAGGAAATGATAGGAGAAAAGCTTTGCCAAAAATTGAAAATGATCCTTTCACTATTCTTTCCCAGGGGATTAAGCTAGTTGTTTATATAAACACTTCAGTTAATATTATTGTATAGCACTTCCAGTAATATTGTCTTCTCAGTGTCAAGATTAGAATAGAGAACAACCAATTTTTCTATATACAACCATGATTACAAATATCCCAAAGCTTCTATCGAAAACTTGCAGACTAGAGGTTATAAAAGGCCAATGAGGTTTGAGGACTTCTAAAAGCACAAGTGCATGAATCTACTTATTACCTTGGAAGCTCAAGTTGGGCAGGACTAGTAGGACTCACATCACCTTCCATGACATATATTATAGAATCTTCAAAGCTAAACCAGTTGTCCCTGATTTTGTTGCATCAAATTGTTAAACTACTGACATGTCCAAAGATAATTTCGCAACAGCTATCGATTCTAAAAACACAAATTATTTATCACAATAATGATCATTTTACCAATATGTCATAATAAGTTGCAATAAATAGCTATGGCAGAATTAGTTGAAGAGAAGGCACACAATTTTCTTTCGAACCTTTGAACTTACTCTGAGACAACAAAAATATGTAGCATTTGATCAAAATTTGTTGTATCTAATACAAACAGAAGTTTGAAACAAAATTCCACGCTAAAAAGGTTTTGATCAACTCTAGTCTAACTTGGTTGCCTATAAAACACAAGATTTAGTCCAACTTAGTTTCCTCTAATTCAAAAAAAAGTTGAAAACATAATTATGAGCTAATAGATCCTGACAACTCTATTTTATTTCATTGTAGCTGTAAAATAGATCCCTATAGCCTTCCTACTCATTGTTTTAGTCTTTGGAAACCTACACAAGGCACCCTACAACACACAAGAGCTCCAAACTTTGTTCAAGGGTTAGCACCCTTTTCTCCACCTGTGCTAGTGTTTGTGTACTTGCAACTTGAAGAGAAGGCCCTACAATAGGCCTCTCATCCTTCAAATAGTCCTCCATGCAATGTTGCACCTGTGGCCCTGAAAGCTTACCTCAGACCTGTTATCACAAATAGATTTTTGTTAAAAAATATTTATATGGGAAAAATTTTTTTGGTGTTGCACTTGCTCTCAAGATTTTATATAGGATTATTATTATGATGGTTTGAAAATCTCCAATTATCTCCCAAGTCTACTAGTTCTTGGCCAAACTCCAAATCACAACATAGATCATCAAAGAAACCACTGCTTCTTTCTACCTCTCATGGTTTAGTTTATCCTAATAACTGCAACCCAATCAAACTCTTGCATTGGGTGGGCTCTGCTGTTTCCACAATTCTAGGCTTCTGAACCAGATTCGAGGTGTTGTGAAGAAATTATATGGTGAAAGGAAGGTTTCATCCATATTCATAGGAAATAAGAGGCTAAATCTAGGCGTTACACATTATTGAGAAATATTCCACTTCTTCAAATTGGGCTAATTCCGTTTCAGGGAACTATTCATGCACTTCAGATCCTATATTGGTGCCATCACATGATCATTGTACTGTAGGTTTACAAGGAATGATTAAACATGAAATTGAATGGTGGGCTGGTATGGTAGAGGGTGCAAATGATCCATATGGTAGAACCGTCCATATTGATTCTCAACATGAGACATTTGTTGCCAAGGGTTACAATGCAAGGCATCTGGCTACAGGAGCTCCAGGCGTTCCTCTGTTTGAAATTTTTGTAACAAAAGGCAGTGATTAGAAATACAGGGAGTAGGTGGTCTACTTCACGTCTACTTTTAGCATAATGGACAATCTATAGATGCTTCCTTTTCAGTATCAGCTAAAGCTACTGAAGACTTAGATACTGACACAAAAAATTATGATGCAGATGTGGGAGATGAGGGATTGAGACAGGTTCTTAAATATCTTAGGGCTGGGATGCCTAGCCTAAAATTCAAGGTGTTGAAAGTTGTGACTCTAGAACAGGAAAACACAAATATAATCTCAGGGGTTTTTGAGCAGTTAATCTAGGATGTCAATAAAGAGAAGGATGATGAAACTTTGAATGAGATTTTAGTTCGAATGGTTTGGTTAACAATTTGTTTTCTAATTATATAAAATTAAAGTTTCAATTTTTTGTAACTGTCCATTACTGATATTTATTTTAACTGTATGTTAATGATATTTATGGAATAATTGTCCCTAATGTAATAGTTGCAGCTGATCACAATTCTCCATCAATCTACATCACTATTAAAAAAGGGAAAAAGACTAGTTGTTTTACCTCCCGAGTAGCCAAGAAAGACTGATACAAAACACCTGTATTTCCAATGCATTCGAAGCTATAATCCACACCTCCTTGTGTCTTCTCTGCTATTACTTGACATAAATATAACTTTCCCCTTATTGTGAACCAGAGATAAATCTATGAACATTTTATTAAGCAAAAAAGCATTTAAATTACCTCTTGAATGGGCTTTTCATGGTCTTTTGGATTAATGCATTGAGTCACGCCCAAGGCTTTCGCTGCATTGGAAATGAAGTTAATTGGTGAGTTTCTACTTAATTCCCTAGTCTCAGTTATGATGATATTCAGTTTAGTTGGTTCTACATAATTAGGACTCAGAAAAATGTATGGTTTTCTGATCTTCATAGGAGAATCCATTTTACCTTTGATGAACTTGCTTGAATTTGTGTCAATACTAATTATCTTGGAGGCACCTCCCATTCTTGCACCCGCTGCGACCTATAGAGTGCCCATGAAAACATCATGAGTACACTTTAGAGAATATCATGAAATCTGAAATCGTTTGTAGAGAATATCACATAAAACTGAACTAGTGTCAGGACGATATTACTGACAGCAAGGCCAACGGTACCGAGGCCAAAAATAGCCACAGTTGATCCACTTTGGATGTCAGCTGTGTTGAGATAGCTCCAACACCTGAACAATCAAAAGAGATATTGGCCATTCTAATTGTAAGTTGAATATTGTAGCTCCAATATTGAGGCTTAGATGCATAAAAAAAGTCACAGTAAATATACCAGTGGCTATTCCACAACCAAACAAGCATGCTTTGTCCAGTGGAGCCTCTGGATTGATTTTGGCAACGCAAGCATAGTCAACAACTGTGTATTTGCTAAATGTAGAAGTGGACATGAAATGGTAAATGGGAAATCCCTTGATTGAGAAACACGTCTTTCCATCATTTCTCATCACTTTTCTTGTGAGATCAATTTTGAATTTATCACACAGTTTAGTCTTCTTAGGTTTACAGAACACACAATCTCCACACTCTCCTGTGTATAAGGGAATTACATGGTCTCCAACCTTAATATCTGTCACGCCTGCTCCCACGCTCTCTACTATCTTGCAATCATAAATTGTATGCTCTTATTTCATAATTTGCTCGAAAAACATATAATCAGATTCATATTAACTGTAACTAACAAAGGTTTACCCAACACCCTCGTGTCCAAGTATGCGAGGAAAAGTTTGCACGTTTTCATCCTGCAGACATACATAATTTGTTTGAAGTAAACCAGTTATGGCCAGCAATTAGTACCAATAACAAGCATAATGATGGCCGGGGTGCAGGCATCACAGACAAACACTCAAAACTTGATATAATCTCCTCTAATTTTGGCGGAATCCCTTCTTCTTTCTCAGGCGAAGTATTAGTAATCTATTACTAGACTGGCTGTTTCATAAATTTTCCCCTTTGTAGTTGCTATAATCAAATCCTTTACATTAATAGCCCGAACCTTCGTTATCGGGCACAATTTCATAACAAAGGGGCTCTATACACTATTGGCATCATCTTTACAATAGAAATGGAACAATACACATAAAACCACTATTGGTGCTGTTTAAAATGGCAAACATGCGGAAGCACATAAAATACACTATCAACGCTTCGCTTCTCGACAGTCACAACAGATCGGGCTTAACACCTCCGCGACATTTTTCCCAATGCGATAATATACAACAATGTGATATAGTTCCGTGATCTAACGATTGCGGTTAATCGCGATCCGACGGTCAACTATTCATCCGATCAATAAAGTTGCTCAGAGGTTCCCCATCATAGATCTAATCCCCAACTGATCCGATGACCGAAAGTGATTTCAAGCGCACAAACTGCACGACCCTTAACCAAATTCAAAACTCGATGGTAAGTATAAATCTCTAATCTAATAAGGTTCGGGTCCAACCTCTCGCTTAACACCCGCTCACTTTTTCAACCCGAAATCCACTAGATGACAAGGCCGAGAGATCTATGGCTTGCGGGATTCAACTAGTGCGCAGGTTAGTCAATGAAATCAATGGTGTAGGATGATTGTGGTACGTCGCTTGATTTAAGAATTTAATTCTTTTAACCGTCCGTAGTTATAAATATAGCGGCAAGGACTTAAACAATCACACTAAAAATAATTTACCAAACCGAACATGAATTTAAAGTACCTTTAACAATTCGAGCCGAACCAAGAATCGATGAAAAACAGAGGATTACAGAGAAACGCACACCTCCGAGATTGACCAATTTAAAATGGAAATACACAAAGCTTAAGTTTCTACAATTTTATTCATATAGGGCTAGACAAGCCAAATCAAATCCAATCAGTCCAAAAATCCAATCGGTCCAAATCCGTTTTACATTCTTTGAAACTTACATAAATACAACTCCACTCTAGCTATAAGATCTTTAAATAATGGATCAAATCTATCTATTTTAAACTAAAATCAAATCTGAGAAATATTTTCCTCTAGACTCTCAACTAAATCAAACCATTCTAATTAATTACAAAATCATTCAATCGCTACTTTCTAGCTCACAATCCTATTTAGAAAGCTGTAAATTGATGGCTAAAGGATCCCACTCCTTTGCTTGTAGATTATTTATTTATTTATTTATTTTTGGAATAAGTTTGAAGCTTTTTGCCTCCAAGCCTCATGCTCCTGCATCACGTAACAAGCTCCACAACCATCATGGAAAATATATAGCATAACAAGCTTGAAACCACGCTACTGATTAACTTACCATTCCATAATGTAATGTCAGTATGACAGAGGGATGTGTGGGTGATTTTGATACAGACTTCCATAGCCTGTGGTGGATCTACTTGAATTTCTTCAATAACCAGTGGCTGCTTAGCTTCCCATGGTACTACATCTGCTTATCAGGTCACAATGCATCTCTTAATGTTGCTAATTCTAAATTGAAACCTCTAGGAATAGAATCTAACTACATAATTTATGCATATGCAAAACTATACCTAGGCAAGTGATAACTTCACCATGAATACTTTTCTAAGGCAAGAGACAATCTTGCCATTACAACTTGTATCTAGTTTTTGAATCCGTTGGCTTAGATGGCTAACACTTTCTTCAGGCATAAGAGCATTGGAAGTAGACTCCCACAATGCAAATTCATTTCCAGGTCTAGGTGATGCCATGGTGATGCCCAATTTTTACCAAAAGAAAAGCCCACGAAAAGCCTTCAAAATCATCACAGAATAGTCTCTATTAGATACTTTGACGAGGAGAAAGAGGTCTGGTGTGACTCTTGTTCCTTTTTGAGTGAGAAGTTCCATGATATGATGGCCTATTTATATATGTAAGTACATGCATAGCCAACCTGTAGCAAGACCACAGTAAGACCAAAGAAATACTTACAAGCCCTCAAGCATGTGTACCAATATGTTATTTCATCCATGAAGTTCTTAGTGCTAACACCCATTACATTATCGTTTTAATGGGATGCTCTCCCTTGTTGTAATTGGATTCTCTCCCTTAGCTTAAGGATACATACATAATTATACTTGCAAGCCTTGGATGAGGACACATCCAATCTTCCATGACCAACCTGCACTCCAACTCATGGCCCATCAATTACAGTTTTCTAGGCTGCATGTGTCTGTATTTTGTCAGAGAAAAATACATATATATACATGAGAGGTGAACATACATGTTGTCCCAAAAAGGATTGGACTTGGATTTTCATCCCAATTTGAATACATACATAAATACACACATATATATACTACCAATCTTAATTAGGCACGCTGATTTCATATTTTCAAGCTAACCCAAATATGGCCTATGGATGTCAATTTCAGATTTCCAAGGTCTATTTTACTGAAGATAATTCCTAATAATAATTCCTCATCCAAGCAATTATAAACATTGAGGAGTTGGCCCATAAGCATATAAATGGTCATATCTAAATTCTACACTCCAAGACTCCAAAGTAGAACAAAAACCTTCAAGATTCTCGCTAGATAGGGTATCAGGATTCCATAAGGTAGAGATCAAAGATTTCACTATTCCAATGAATCCATAATACATTTCCATAGCTCTTTTGCCCAGATCTATGCTTAAATCAAGAATGAAGTCTGAGGAAGAATGGTAGAATTCTTGGGTGAGCTTAAGGAGTAATGTAACACTCCTGCAATGCTCAAGAGTTAGGGTTAATGCCTAGACCAAACTTACAGGAACATGAGTGCATTGGTGAACATTTTAGATTTCATTTTCAGATGTTCTATAAAGACTACTTATTTAGCCTTCTTATAAAACCCAGGATTCCACATATGAAGCTTGTCATAAAGGTTGGGTCTCTAAACTGAACGTGGCATCATCAACAACATCTCCCATCAACAAATACACTCAACCATGACACTAAAATCAATACTATAGAGTCATATCCAAGAGGTAGAATTCATTCACACAAGTTATAATGATTATCAACATTACACAAGTTATGAAATCCTCACTGATGAATTTGTTGCTCTAGAGGAACACACGTATTTCTGTTTTGTACACCAATTTCCCCAAGTCTTGAACAATGAAAAGCAGAAATCAACAGTTCTCTTATCTCTATAATCAAGATTGCAAAACTTATTTATTAGAGAAAAGGCATAAGGACCATATTTGTGAAGAGCCAAAGGAATTATCTAGTAGCATAATAGAAGCCACACCTCTTCACATTGGAGCAAAAAACAAAAAGGTGCCCTCTAGGTCTGAATCTTCCAAATCACCGAATTTATGAAAATTTACGTAGACTTTGGTATGTACATTACTAATCAATGAAATTATTAAGAATGGATTGTTCTAGTTTTGCAAGGCACTTAAGGCCCTCCTATTAGCAACTATATCAATCCTATAAAGGAGTAAAACCCTTTGTCTATAGTTCAAAATTTGTGTATGGTTCTGTGCATAAGCCCTAGAAGGATAATCTCCCAAAAAATCCAGTCCTATGCATTAATTGAAGGTCTATGTTGGGCATCAGTCCTATTTTGAGACCACTGTCAAAGGTTACCAAATTTTTGAAGTTCAAGCTACATGAAGAAAGTTCTGAGAATGTTTTGCAAAGTCAAAATCCAAACTGAAGAAGCTAAAATTCTGAAGTCTCAAGTGATCAATTTTTCTTAAAATAAGTCGAAATTGTCAGCATGTTTGTGAAGGAGCCAAGAGAATTATTTAAGGATGTACCTGCATATTATAGATATTCGCTGACTCCTCTGAATCAACTGCTAATACCGACTGTTGCACTCCACAAGCTGACTCCTCTAAATCAACTACTAATATCGCCTGTTGCACTCCACAAACCAACTCCTCTGAATCAACTGCTAATACTGCTTGTTTCACTCCACAAGTCGACTCCTCACCTCTTCTTTTGTTTGTGTTGGGTGTCGTAGGACCCATCATTTTTTAAATCCTCGATCTTGAAGGTTACTGTAGCTGGACAAAACGTGGACATAACACATTAATTTTAGGTTATGGACTCCCTCCGGAATGAGAACAAGAGAGTAGCTAGGTGGGTGAAAATAATGTAGCTTGGTTGTATAAGCAAGAAAACATGCTCAGAGATTTGAATGAAAGCAGTAGGTCTCACTCAAGCCGGAAAGGAAGAAAGGCGGTCAGACAAAAATAAACTCAATGAATCTCACTACCCACCCGGTATGGCAACACATCTCCTTCTGTATCTCTTTCTATAACTGAGTATCCATTTCATTGATCATCCCCACCTCATCTTGATTTTCTGGATCGATCGACAGTGACAAAACCCTACCTTTCCTTCCTTTCTTAGTAGTATTGTTCCATCGAAGCGCTCCTGCCTTCTTACTGGGTATCTGTTGGTAGGTCTCACTCATGTGCTCACTGCAGTTGGAGAAGCCCACTACTATGATGCAGTTGATGTGTTTGTTATAGAGAAGTAGGGTAGTTGGACACGGGTTCGAACAAGCAAGAGGCAGGGCGAGGATTTGAGGAGTGGTCCTGTCTGGTTCAAACTTAGAAGCACAACTCCTCTTAGGGTTCAAATGCAGAAAGGCTTAGGGTTGCAGAGTGGTTGCAGAGAGGCTTGACTCCACCTCGACTCCAAAATGAATCATTTCCAACTCTTTCCCTCCGTCCGAGTGCATGTAGCCTGATATTTTTCCTAGGGTTATAGAGTGGTTTGACTCCACCTCGACTCCAAAATGAATCATTTCCAACTCTTTCCCTTCGCCCTTACGTGTAGCCGAGTGTGAGCCGAATGCGTGTAGCCCGATATTTTTCCTAGGGTTGCAGAGTGGCTAGACTCCACCTCGACTCCAAAATGAATCATTTCCAACTCTTTCCCTCTACCCCTGCGATGTAGATCAATATTTTTCCCTCCGCCCCTACGATGTAGCTCAATATTTTTCCCTCCGCTCGTGCATGTAGTCCGATATTTTTCTCTCTGCTTGGCCAAAAAATTGTATAAAAAATACCTTAGGATATATATATTGTTGTATGGTATATTAAAATTGTTAGGCCCCTATACTACTAGTGTAACCCCTTATTGTTATTAGTACAACCCCCTTATTATATTGATGTACCCATGTAGTGCCCATATTATTACTATTGTGCCCCATAGAAGCCCACTATTGTTATTATTGTGGCCCTTACATTATTATTGTTATGTCAGCTCTGATTATGTTATGACCCCTTAGACTCCTATTATATAGAAATGAGGTCTTTTCATTTGTATCATCCAAATAATCTTTCATTTGTGTAATGTAAAGGAGGTTTCCCCCTTGAAGAGGCTAAATTCTAAGGTGTTGATCTATCTTTTCTATCTTTTTGTGAATTGGTTTCATAACATTTGGTATCAGAGCTTTGGATTCTAGGGTTTCGCTGCTCCAAACAAGTCATCGTGGCATTTTCGCTATAATGTTTTTTTGAGATGTTTCAAAAATAAAAAAAAACCCATATGAGACGAAATCGCACTGAAGCTCGGGTCCAAATTTCAGAGCTTTTCGAGCTATATTTGCGGAGATATGATCCGAGGAAGTTGCTATTTTTGCAGACTCCTAAATTACATTCCAAACAGGTGACCTGGGGGAAATCATCATATCTTTCTCTCTAAGCATTGAATTGAACTTTTGTAAGAAGGTAGAGAAAGAGGACGGACTGTAGTTTCTTGTATATATTTTTTAGAGCCAAAGGTCGAAACCGTGAGACGTGGCACTCCATACAAGTTTTCTCTTATGTAAAGGTCTATAATCAGGTCATCTTGGGAGATTGTGCATAACACTTCTGTGGAGAATCCAATTTGGATCATACTAGTGGCATTGGAAAGAGGACACAGAGGGCTACTACAGGTCGTAATTTCAGAACTTGGATATTTGAAATCACAAAGTTACAGTTGTTTCAAGATTGAGCTCCTAAAATCAAGAAAAATCGAGATGAGGAAGTTTGATGGTAAGGATCCGGTAAATTGGATACTATAGATGGAGAAATATTTTGATCTACATGGTGTACCACTCTTACAAAGGTATGTATTGCATCTTCATATTTAGAACCAGATCAATTTTTATGGTATAAAGGGATTTGTTCTCATAAACAACTTGTTACCTGGTCAATTTTCACGTAGGAAATGATAGCACATTATGAGGATACAAAGAGCAACACCTTCTTTAGAGCAACATCACAACAATTGGAAAAAGTAAAAGGGATTTTCTACATAGTGGAAAGTAAAATTATGGCAAAAAAGAAGTCTACCCCTCACAACTATAAAGATGGAAGTGTTGTTTCTCTTAGCCTTCGAAAACCTACAAGGGTTACACCACAACAGTTGGAAGAAAAAAGAGAAAAAGGGCTTTGTTACAATTGTGATAACAAATGCACTAAAGGTCATAAGTGTGTCGAGAAGAAATTATTTTACATAGAGTAAGGAGAGGAGGAATAAAAGGATCAAGAAACATCAAAAGAAGAGGATATACGCTAGGACCCAATGCCAGAGAAAGAAGAAATGAATCATACCATATCTTGTAAAGCATTGCAAGAATTACCACTCCTCAAACTCTTAAGATAGAAGGACATATAAAGAAGAAAAAGGTGCAAGAAGTGAAAGATCACATCGAGAAAGAAAAAATGAATCCAACCATATCTTGTAATTCATTGGTCGGAATTACCACTCCTCTAACTATAGAGATAAAAGGGCATATAACGAATAAAAATGTTCAAGAAGTGAATGATCACATTGAACATCAAGAAATGAATCCGATCATCTCTTTTAAAGCATGGGAAGAAATTAACACTCCTCAAACTCTCAAGATAGAAGGACATGTCAAGAAGAAAAATGTTCAAGAAGTGAAAGATCACATAGAGCATCAAGAAATGAATCCAACCATATCTTGTAATGCACTAGAAGAAATTACCACCCCTCAAACTCTAAATATAGAAGGACATATCAAGAAGAAAAAGATCCAAGCAGTGAATGATCACATTGAGCATCAACAACAAGTTCTCCAACTTTTAAAGGATAACGCCACTTTGGTGCAAAATCAAATGAAACAATAGGTAGATCAACATCGTAGTGAAAAATGTTTTGATGTAGGCGATTGGGTATTTTTACTGCTACATCTCAAGCAAGCTATTTATGAGAAGGAAAAGTTGGAAATACTACATGCACTTAAGAAATGGCAACCTTACGAAATGGGAAGACACTTCAAGGTAAAAATGGATCATGATAGTCTTAAATACTTTTTAGAACAACTATTATCTTTAGAAGAACAAAAAAAATGGGTCGCAAATATGTTGGGTTATGACTTTGACATCATTTATAGAAAAGGGAAGCAAAATTTTGTTGTAGATGCACTCTCAAGAAAGGATGAGGATGTGGAAGCATTGTTTTGTGCTATTTCTATTATCCAACCAGATTGGATAAATGAAGAAGGGTGAATGGAGAAGGATGAAGAAGTATGGCCACTCATTCAAAAGTTGCAGGAGATCCCATTCAACAAATATTGCCAGGAAATTGAAGAGGAGAAAAAATCATATTGGAACCTGAGTAGTACAAGAAATAAGAACCTGAGCAACGAAATCGATCAATTTCAGAGTATCTCATCAAGTGGAAGAATTTACCCGCTGAAGACTCCACATGGGAGGATAATAATTTTATACAGAGCATCAAGAACTACTCAAGCGTTGAGGACAACACTTTTTGAAGGAGAGGGGCATGTTAGGCCCCTATACTACTAGTGTAACCCCTTATGTTATTAGTACAACCCACTTATTATATTGATGTACCCATGTAGTGCCCATATTGTTACTATTGTGCCCCATAGAAGCCCACTATTGTTATTATTGTGCCCTTACATTATTATTGTTATGTCGACTCTGATTATGTTATGACCCCTTGGACTCCTATATATGGAAAGGAGGTATTTTCATTTGTATCATCAAAGAATCATTCATTTGTGTAATGTAAAGGAGGTTGCCCCCTCGAAGAGGCTAAATTCTAAGGCGTTGATCTATCTTTTCTATCTTTTTGTAAGCTAGTTTCATAACAAAAACCATTTAGGCCCTCATTATAACCCCAATATATTATTTTGTGAATTTTCCATTTTTAATGCCCCAATATGAACGCACGTGATATAATATTGGTTTTTCAGTGATGCCCCCGTGTGCCCAACAAAGAGTATTGTCTTGGACATAGTAGTTGCTGACATCCCACCCAAGTATGGAATGCTTTAATTTCGCTCATGGGGAGCAAAATCACAGGGATCTTTACAATTAGATATGTCCTATGCTACCATATCTGTTTTTGGTCAACAAAGAAAACTTTATAGAGAGACCTTGAAGTTATAGACATATTTGGGCACTGCAACCCCAATCACATATGTCGATAAACCAAGGGCTCTTAAACCCCTAAAAGTGTTGTTTCACACCCTAAAGGATCATGGTCAACTGATTAAATCATTTCCCAGAAGTTCCACTCGAAAAACCACTAAGAACTGGCCAAAACTGGACCATACAGACTGCTCCATGCTTAGGGTGTGATGCATACTGGCTGCTACACTAGCCAGGTGTGATGCATACTGAAAGAGTCTTCTGTGGGGTGTGATGGGCGAGAGTAGACAAATGACAAAGACAATTTTCTAAGTGGAAACCCAAAGGATCTTCTAGAAACTTCTCATATGACACTTGCCTCTCTAAATTCACCCAAGGATGAGTAAGAGATCATGAAATCTCCAAGTGGAACCAAGAACTATCAGTGAAATGACACTAATCAAAAACCCAGAAGCTGACTCACCCCTCTGCAAATATCTATAAATGGACCCTCATCTGAGAGATCTAGGGTTGGAATTTTGTAATTTGTAAGTGCTGTTGGTTTCTCTCTGAGAAAAACATTTTATTGTTGGGTGATCTTGCTTTTCATGAGGTGAAGAGGGCTTTCATGCTGGGAGGATGATGTTGGATCAGATAGTTGGGTTGTAATCCTCTCTTCTACTTCTACTATCAACAAAGTTCTTTGAGTTTTCCTCCATATAATCATGTATTTGTGAATCTTGTTATTTGTGGATGCAATTGTATGATTAATGTATTTCTAATTCTGCATTGTTTATGATGTCATAGATCGAGATGATTTGATAGTGTTTTGTTGCTTTGCCTCTACAGGTATTCTCTAAAGCAGGACAAGTAGGAGAAGAATGGAAAGCTCTATCAAGGGAGAGAGGAAACAAGCAAGGATCCAAGCGAAAGATACATGTTGGTCCCCTTTGCTTCTCTCTTATCTATCATACATAAAGGAAATCTTGAAGCACTTTGAATTGTTTGTTTCTAAGATATCTACCCGTCTTAGTGGGACTAGCAGATAAAAAAGACACTAGATTTTCCAGAAACAAAATGGCGACTCTGCTGGGGAGCGAATAGTTTGTTTGTTTGTTATTGTTGTTTGCTTTATAAACTACAAATGGAGCCTGAAGTTAAGCCAGCTAGCCTTCGCACTTCTCTTTCTATGCAAGTGCAAAGTAGATCAACGCTGCTTCAGTCAATCTTCGGGTTGGTTTATGAACTAAACATCTGACTTGCAAACATCCTAAGTGCCCTTGTGGTAGCTCAATAACCTCGTCAGATCATACCGCTGTACTTTTTTGTTACTGTCTATCATAGCTTAGCCTAAATCATTGAACTTAGCTACAAATTTTGAGCAAAACCCAAGCTCAGTTTCGTTCCCTGGTCCATCGCACTATTTGTAACTAGTAGCCTGGATGCATTGCAATTCCCGTGTGTTGCAGGTGAGATGCATCCCTGTTTCCCTTAAGGACAGGTGCGATGAATGAATGATACTGTTTCCTTTTTCTTCATTGTTTTCATCTCTATTCAGTAGTTTTGCTGCTTATGATCAATATATCATTGTTGAAGCCTCCTTCCTTAAAATTATTTAGCCTCCATTGATCAAGATTTGTGAATGTTTTTTATGTATTTTCATCATTTACAGTCCTCCTTTGTCAAAAGTAGCTTAATCGAACTGTCATTTTTGATGAAAATAAGTGTCGCAACTGTCGTTTTGAGTCAAAAAGAAGAGTGTCGTAAAGTCTTCCTCTTAGATAGTCGATTGTACTTTTTCCATTGTATTTTATGTGAATTATCAATATTTGAAGTGTCAAAAGCAGTTTTCCATTCGAAATTGAAAGTGCCGTCTTAGTCTTCCTTTCGTTTTGAAAAGAAATCTTTGAAGTGTCGCTTTGAAGAAAAAATAGGTCAGATATGTACTTGGTTTTCCTTTTTAGCATTCTCACATTAAGGAAATAGAAAAACAAATACATGCATGAGAATTTGCATTTAGATTGCATGCAGAAAATGATTTAGGAAAAGTGCATTTAGTGTGTGCTCTCTACTCTCTGTTGAAAGAATCGTACTCTTCCTTCCTTAGTAGCTAGGATTTTCATTGCTAAAAGAAAACAAATGACTGTTTATCATTTTAGATTGCATATTTAGGAATTTTACATCTACATCATGCAGTGAACCTTGAAAGGCAAACTTCTAAAAAAGATCAACTCTAAAATAAACCTCAATGAACATAAAAACGCTTTGGAACCTAATGCACAACATTTAGAAGTCTAGTCTAGAGACGTATTCTGGCGTCGTAAAACCTGGTAACTATCGTTTTTATTGAAGGTTGGGTGATTCCTCCTCTTTGATACGACAAGTGCCAGTACGGACTTGTGCTCCCCGTACCATCGAGTATATATTGGGAGACCACAATAGGTTGATATCCTTTATCCTTAGGAAGTCGTGTCTGCTGCGCTATCGATCGCAATGCACTAAACACAACATTCAGGAAGATTGACTGCCGTACGTAAAATCCTTGGTGATTTCTCTTTAATTTACCACCAAGGTGTATATTGCAGTTTTGCGATTGGTTTGGTAATCCATCTGCCTAGATTTCCAGAGTAGTCACTTTCATTCTTTTTTGACTCCTTAAAAGAAAAGGTCCATCTGAGAAATTGTCACTTCAGGCTCATTAAAAATCGAAGGCGACTAGAGTCATCTTTAGCTTTTTCTTGACTCTTAAAAATTGAAAAAGCAAAGTTGTGTCAAAGCATCATAAGATTTATTTAGTTTGGAATAACATCCCTATTCCTTCATCAATCTTAGGTTGAGGTAATGGAGTCCACCAATCAAGGATTTCCCCTTGGGGGGAATCCTAGTCCTTTCTCTTCTTGGGGAGATATTGGTGCTCCATATATGGCTACATTGTCCCTTCCAGGAATCACAATTGGCCTGCCAGTATGGCTATTCTCAACCTCTATCATTCAAAACACTGTAATTCCTCAGCAATCGAATCAACAACCAAATGATACTGGAGTTGCTCCCTCACCTTCTACTTCGTTTGTTTCTCCCTCTCCTTCTTCGCTTGGTGAAACTAGTGATACTAAAAACCAAGTAACTAAGAAGAATAAGAAATGGAAGGAGAAGAAGAAGAAGAAGAAGAAGCCAATCAAGCAAGGGGGCAACCATGCATCATCCATCGAAAATCTGCACACCGAACCTTCCAAACCCAAATCTCCATGCACAATTTGCAAAGGAAACAACTTTCATCGAGATTTTCCTTGCATTCCGTGGATCTTGAGAGATTAGTCTCCCTGCTTGTAGCATCGGTGTCATCAACCTCTATCGATCATGTTGAGAACACACCTTATACTAGCGAAAATGAAGTCAATGGAAAAAAAGGAAGATTCAGATTTCATCGTAGGGTGTGTGAAGGCGATCATGCCCTTCACCGTTGTCCTTTTCTGGATGAAGCTAAAAGTGTTTTGGATAACCGTCCTGCTTCACCGCAGCGACTTCCACCTGGATACAAGAAACTCTTGCCAAGTCCGTCACTAGTTGAAAATTCGACTGACATAACTCAGTTTTCAGTTGAAACGCCTATCGTTGAAGATAAACCCTCTAAGTCCATTCTGGACCAAAGTCAACAGGTCGAGACGGCAGCCGACCCAGTCTTGCCTTCAGAAGGTCCACCTTCAGATGATACAGTTTCCAAAGAGAATAAGAACGACGACATTCAAATTATTTTTGTTAACATAAAGTCTGATGAACATGGGGGAAATCTACCTGTTCCTTTACGACAGGAGGGAAGTTCCCCATTTCAAGATATTCATCCAGCCGTTTATTCGGTCCCCCCTCCAAGCAATCTAGTCATTTCCTTCGATTAGAATCTACTAGCGGGTCCCCGCCTTCCATCTAATGTACCATTCCAAATCATAGTACAAGTTTACAAAATGATCATGTCTGGCACTATCATAGATGAAGGGGCTTCTTTGAGTATCCTTTCCTCAACTGCTTGGAAAGCGCTTGGTTCGCCATCGCTTCTTCCTGAGAATCAAAACTTGTCAGGCTTCAACAAAGGAACCAGTCGACCATTAGGGATCCTTCCAAATTTGCCTATAACTTTGAGAAGGAAAACCGTTCACTTGAACGTGATGGTAGTCCAAGGGCCACTAGATTACAATCTACTCCTTGGGCGCCACTACGTTTACAGCATGGGAGCTATTGTTTCCACACTCTTTCGAGTGATGTGTTTCCCGCATGAAGGCAGAATGGTGCAACTTGTCGACCAACTTTCATTTCCGGGTTCAAACATGGCTACGAGTCAAACACCATCCCTAAATGGTCTCTTTGCGTCAAGAATGTCTCTTCAACCTCCAGTTCATCCACCTAATTACCACGAGTAATTTGGTGAATGCAACAAAGCTCAGGGGGCATGCACCCTGGTATTCTTTGACAAGCGAACCTAGCTAAAAAAACAAATTTCCTTGTAGGTTATATGACAGGTCTGAAACCCCATCTCTGTATAGGATATGGGATTAGTCTGAAACATTTATCTCCTCGCATTTTATGTGATTGGAATCTCACACCATTCACCTTTGTCTATTTTGATGGATAGAGCCAAGGAAGTGTTTTGTCTGCTCCACAGATGGAAAAATCCTGCTTAAATGCAAGAACTTCCATAAGGTAACTTGGAAATTCTCGTTTTCTCAACACTTGAGGGCATGCATACCTTTTTTATGCAAGTGAAAAGCGACCATTTTAACTCTAACCTCGTAGTTTTTTAGCCTAACTTTTGGTTCAACTCCTTAGGTTAGGTGAATGATCTGATCCACCATTCACCTTTGCCAGTGGCATGCAGGCAAAGCAAAGGAAATGTTTTATCTAGGTGAAAGACAAAACTATCCTACCTAAGCTCAGTACTTCTTTAAAATTTAGTGTAGTTAACTCTGTAGTTTGGTCGCTTCTAGCCTACATAAAATGGGCAATGAGCAAATTTTCACATGGGGCAAGCTCACTAAAAAATGAACCTACTAATGAGAGACATCTTTAAAATGACTGGCATGAGCAATGATTCCACAGGGTTCAAACTCGTTAAAAAATAAACCCGTCAATGAGCAATGTTTCCGCAGGGTTCAAGCTCGTTAAAAAATAAACCCGCCACTGAGCATAGTTTATAAAGATTCAAGCTCATTAAAAAATGAATCCACCCTCGATAAATAACCTTTGTAATTGAATTGCTATCAATCATTTGAGCCTTGGTTGTGTTCTTACCGTCACCTCCATTCTTTTCGCCGATCATACGCCTCCACTTGATTGTTTACCATTTTTAGGAACAGCTGCGATGAGTGATTCTATTAGCCACCCTCGTTACACTGCCACGTTTGAGAAGTTCCAAACTTACTTGGAACCAGTTGCTACCTGAAAGCATCACTCATTCCTCAAAAAACGAGTCTCTTTTAAGCTCTTTTTAGACTCGTAAAATATGAAAAGATTGTCGAGCTACTGGCCCTTCCAGCTCCTTAAAATAAGGGGAAGCGCCATCCCTCCTCTAAATTTTAATCTTTTTGGACCTGAGGGATCATTCCACAAAAAGATCGAGCGCTTGTCTTATTCGGCTTGCTAAAAAAATCGAAAAGTCATCCCTTTCGTATTATTTTATACTTTTTCAGACTTAAGGGATTATGCTATGAAAAAGGACTGCTGGAGTTTCCTTTCCATCCCTTTTCAAACTCTCTAAACATGAAAAGTACCGAGTTATCTTTGTCGTTAAACTCGTTAAAACAATAGCGACAAACTTGTTCGACTGGACAAGAGCGAGTTTCACTGTCGCTAGGCTCGCTAAAACATAGCGACATGTTTGCTCAAAGGGGAAATTATAGAACAAGCATATGCTATCCTCCTCAAGCTTGAAAAAAATAAAGAGGTACTGGTCAACAATGAGTGGAGAAAAAGGGAATAAAACTTGAAGAACTTCATTGGTAGTAGGTCGCTCTTGAACATGACACTTTCACTCCATCACCATGATTGAGTTGGGTTAGGTTATTCCGTTCACCGGTCACATCACCATTGGTCCTCCTTACCATCCATTTTTGGGGTTAATGCTACCAATCCATCTCAGTGTCACTGATATGTTCAAGAGAAGTCATTCAGAGAATTCGTCACCCAGCTAATGCCTCATCCATTGTAATACCTTCACTCTCCATTTTTCATGACCGCCATTCCTGAACCTTGTATCATCAAATCGTTTTCACCTCCATAAAATCATTTGCTTCGTTTCGTGTCGTAGATGTGGGATTCATTAAGGCCCTCCTACGACGGGTCACTTCTTGTTGATATGAACTCATTATCCAAGAATTTGGCTTAGGAACAACCGTTTCAGTACTTTGAAGCTTGCATGCCTCAATGGAAAGTTTCTCACTGCCGGCGATAGGTTTACATCAATTGCTTTTGACCAAAAGATTTTACATGGTGTTCAACATCAGATCTTATATTCACACGATGTGAATTGTACTATAGTACCTTGAGGGTCATTATCATTATCGGTGATTCCTCTCGCACTTGTTAACAACTTACATGATTGGCTGGTAATCAGGCGATGTCTTTCCATGTTTGACTTCAGAACATCTTTTCACATGGATCAACTTGTACATCGGGCGAAGATTGAACAAGTTTGAAGACCCCGGATCTAGTTTCATCCATCTGGGCTGCGATATATTCAAGAAAATAAAGACATCAAATGTACATTGTAGCTGCACATATGATCATCCAAGCTAAGGGATGATGCCTCTACAAGAATCACCAGTTTGCAACAGCAGAAAATTGTCTGTCCTATGTACATTAAAATGAATTTATAAAGCTGAGCATGGGAATGCCCGCCTCAGCTAGATCATGAAAATAATATGAAGATAATGTATTGTATTGTATTTTATACAGGTCACCTTCCAGTTTGAATACCTCAGATCCTCATGATAAAGCATTTCACCCGACATCAGAAGATTTACGACCTCATGCTTTAGGGGGAAACTGTTATAGACATATTTGGGCACTGCAACCCCAATCACATATGTTGATAAACCAAGGGCTCTTAAACCCCTAAAAGTGTTATTTCACACCCTAAAGGATCATGGTCAACTGATTACATCATTCCCAGAAGTTCCACCTGAAAAACCACTCAAAACTGGCCAAACTGGACCATACAGACTGCTCCATGCTTAGGGTGCGATGCATATTGGCTGCTACACTAACTAAGTGTGATGCATATTGAAAGAGCCTTCTGTGGGGTGCGATGGGTGAGAGTAGACAAATGACAAATTTGCTAAGTGGAAACCCAGAGAATCTTCTAGAAACTTCTCATATGACACTTGCCTCTTTGAATTTGCCCAGGGATGAGTAAGAGATCATGAAATCTCCAAGTGGAACCAAGAACTATCAGTGAAATGACACTAATGAAAAACCCAGAAGCTAACTCACCCCTATGCAAATATCTATAAATGGATCCCTCATCTGAGAGATCTAGAGGCTGGAATTTTGTAATTTGTAAGGAAGTGTTGTTGGTTTCTCTCTGAGAAAAACATTGTATTGTTTGGTGATCTTGCTTTTCATGAGGTGAAGAGGGCATTCATGCTGGGAGGATGGTGCTGGATCAGACAACTGGGTTGTAATCCTCTCTTCTACTTCTACTATCAATAAAGTTCTTTGAGTTTTCCTCCATATAATCGTGTATTTGTGAATCTTGTTATTTGTGGATGCAATTGTATGGTTAATGTATTTTTGATTCCGCATTGTTTATGGTATCATAGATCGATATGCTTTGATAGTGTTTTGTTGATTTGCCTCTACAGGTATTCTCTAAAGCAGGACAAGTAGGAGAAGAGTGGCAAGCTCTATCAAGGGAGAGAGGAAACAAGCAAGGAGCCAAGTGGAAGATAGAGGTTGGTCCCCTTTGCTTCTCTCTTATTTGTCATACATAAAGGAAATCTTGAAGTGCTTTGAATTGTTTGTTTCTAAGATAGCTACCCGTCTTAGTGGGACTAGCAGATGAAAAAGACACTCATTTTCCCGAAACATTTGATGAAATACATGGTGAGTAGTGTAGAAAAACCACATAATTTCGCTATATACTCCATGCATTCTGATATGGAATCTTTCATATTGTATAATTCAGACCATGACAAAAATTGAATCACAGCTGTAGAAGAATCAACAAAACATCTGATAGTGAAAACATTTTTCATGAGTCTCTATGGCACTTGGATTTTGATGGATCTGTGAATAGATTAGGAGCAGGTGCAGGAGTGTGGATTCACAACATGGAAAATAATCATTCTGAAGTTCATGCATTTAGATTAAATTTTAAATGCAGAAACAATATGGCAGAATATGAAGCTCTAATATTAGGACTACAAATGGTTAGAAAACTTGGAGCCAAGAGAGTTTCTATAATGGGAGACTCAGAATTGATTATTAAACAAATCAAAGATGAATACTTTGTAAATAATCCCAGATTGAGCCAATATAGAGAGACTATCCTAGATTTTATCAAGGACCTTCTGGAAACAGACTTTGCTGCCATTCCTAGAAAACAGAATATGCAAGCCCACAGTCTAGCCACTTTTGCTAGTACTTGCAAATTGCCTTTTCAGCCCAACCACCAGTACACTGCAGAAGTGAGACATAGGCCTGTCATACATGACAATTTGAAATATTGGGAGATTTTCTCACAAGATTCTCAAATTTATGATTTCATGAATGCTGAAGGTGAGTTTCGAAATTGTAATATAGATATAGATTGTACAGTAGACAATGACATGGATAGTGGGACAAGTGTAAATATTCTAGATATAGGTAAACCCACTAATTTCACTAAAGTAGAAATAGAAAACTTAGAAAATGTAGAAATAGAATAAATAATGAATGATGATCCTGAAATTATAAACCTTAAAAATAACTTTTTGCCTAAAGGATTAGTCCCCTTAGAGGGTTTGTTTGATTCAAATGATGTAGCTAGGAAACCAAAAATGGAGCCTTTAAGAGCAGATATAGAAGAATGTAACATAGGAACTGAAGAAAGACCTAAGTTCATTAAAATATCAAAAGCCTTACCTCTAGATGAAAAGGTTAAATATATAAGTCCGTTCAAAGAGGTTCAAGATGTCTTTCCCTGGAGTTATGAAGACCTAAAGTCTTATGACACCAACATAATTCAACACAAGATACTTATCAAATAAGATCATAAACCTTTTAAATAGAAACTTAGGAGAATTAATCCAGTTCTTATGCCATCAATTGAAAAGGAAGTAAAAAGGATGTATGATGCCCAAATCATATCTCCCATTAGGTATTTAGGTTGGGTCTCAAACTTAGTCACTACTAGGAAGAAAACAAGAGAAATCAAACTCTGCATTGATTTCAAAAATCTGAACAAAGTATCTTTGAAAGATAACTATCCTCTCCCAAAAATGGACCATATTCTTCAGAGGGTAGTAGGCTCATCCATAATTTCATTTCTTGATGGATTTTTTGGATACAACCAAATCTTAGTTCAACCAGAGGACCAAGCAAATACTGCCTTTACTACTCCTTGGGGTACTTTCATGTATTTGAAAATTCCTTTTGGATTAATGAATGCTGGAGAAACATTTCAAAGAGCTATCAATATAGATTTTTCCAAAGAAATCCATGACTTCCTAGTCGTTTAGCAAGATGACATCACAATCTTTTCAAAAATTGATAATGTAAATCTAGATCATCTTAGAAGAGTTTTCATTAAATGCAGAAAATTTGGTATTTCATTAAATCCAAAAAAGACACTCTTTGGTCTAGAAGAAGGTAAACTCTTGGGACATATAATATCCAAAGATAGAATTATAATAGATCCCACTAGAATAGATGCCATCCTGATCATCACCCATCCTAGAAACATCAAATAATTACAGTCATTTCTAGGCAAAATAATTTTTCTTAGGAGATTCATTTCAAATTTATCTGAATTAATTAGAGAACTAAATAACATGTTAAGAAAAGATTCAACACTTAAATGGATAGTGGAGGCTAAACAGTCTTTTGAGGCCATCAAACAAGCCCTTACCAAAACTCCACTCCTCATAAGTCCCGACTTCCAAAAATATTTTATAATTTTTTTTCTTTTGCTTCAGAACATACTATTGCAGTAGCCTTCTTGCAAAAGAATGATCAAGGATATGAACAACCCATTGAATTTTTTAGTAAATCTTTAAGAGATGCAACACTAAAGTACAACATAATGGAAAAACAAGCATTAGCTTTAGTGAAAGCTATTAAAGATTTCATAGTATACATCTTGTATTCACACATCATTGCTTATGTTCCAAATTCAGTAGTAGAGGACATTTTGACGCAAAATGGGCCTGAAGGAAAGAGAGGCATATGGATTGCCATTATTTTTTAATATGACACAGAAATAAAGCCTACAAAACTTATCAAAGGCCAAGGTTTAGCCAAAATCATGGCTGAATCGAACTGTCACGCCTTATATATAAATTTCATTGGTGCCCTAGATGATCAGGAAGAGATGGCGAATCCATAGATCAGTGAACCTTTTACAGATTCACCTTGGTCTGCAGATATCATATTTGTCTTACTAAACTTACAAGCTCCTCCTGGTTTATATAGAACTAAAACTAGATTTTTTTAAAATGAAATCAATGAGATATTGTATCATAGATAATGCTATATTTTGGAAAGATAATGGTGGCATTCTATTAAATTGTTTACTGAAATATGAAGTTGATAAAATTATGCAAGAATTTCATGCAGGAGATTGTGGAGGACACTTGTATTGGAAAACAATTACTGACAAGATTCTAAGGGTTGGTTTTTACTCGCCCACTCTTTTTGCAGATGTCAAGAAACATGTGATCTCCTGTCATAAGTACCAAATATTTGAGGGTAAAAGGAAGCTCTTACCTTTACCTCTCAAACCCATATCGACAGAAGTTCCATTTCTAATGGGGTTTAGACTTCATTGGAGAAATTCACCCAGCCTCTTTAGGCTAGCATAAATGGATTTTGATAGCCACTGATTACTTCACCAAATGGAGAGAATCCATCCCTTCTAGAAAATTCACAGAACTTGTCATTATCTCATTCCTTGAAAACAATATCCTGTCAAGATTTGGATGCCCCCAAAATCTCATTACTAATAATGCAACTGCTTTCAAATCTAAGAAAATGGTAGAATTTTGTAACATATATCATATTACCCTTGGCCATTCCACTGCCTATTAACCTCAAGGTTATGGACTTGCAAAATCCTCAAACAAAAGCCTTGTCAATAGTATTAAGAAACTATTGGAAGACAACAAGAAGACATGGAACAAAAAGTTGGTTAATGCCTTATGGGAAAGCAGACTAACTACCAAAAAGTCCATTGGTACATCTCCTTATCAGTTAGTATATGGAATGGATGCTATTTTTCCATACTATTTAGGAGTGCTAGTGATGAAGATCATCCAAGAGTTGTAGGTAGAACCAAATGATATCCAAAGAAGGATAAATCAGACAATACACTTGCAACAAACCAAAGAAGAAGTCTATGTTAAATCACAAGTAATCCAGGATAAAATCAAAAATATTTTTGACAAAAAGACTAAAGCTGATGATTTTTACATAGGTGACAAAGTACTTAAATGGGATTCTAGAAGAGAATATAAGGGCAAACATGGCAAATTTGATTTTCTGTGGCAAGGCCCTTATGTCATTTATGGTTACAGAGGTAACAATGCATTTTTCTTGAGAGAGTTAGATGGAACAGATCTACCAAGAGGACCTGTCAATGGTAGAATGCTGAACCATTACTTATCCACAGATTAACAGTAGTTCACTTTACTTTACTCATTGTATATAGCATTGCAGACTTTAGATTGGATTGGATAGTAATCTTTTGAAGTTGAAGCCCAGAGAGAAGGCCCTGAGCTTTGAAGGGTTTGTTATCGCTCCAATATTTTTCTAGAGTGTTTGAGAAAGAAATGATTAGAGGTAACCATAAAGCAACTTTGGAGATTAGGATCTAGCCTTCCTAATTCTCAGAGAGGGATCTCTCTTTATGATTTAACTTTGTTTAGTTATTTGATTTTAGGCTAGTTATGATTGCACTTGGGTTTTGATTTAGATTTGGTGGTGGGATCACTTGCATAGATGAAAAGAGGGGATGCCTTTTACCATTTGATTGGGCTATGGGGTCAAATGCCAGGAAAACAGGACTAGATCAAGTTCTAAAAACAATGTCTACAGGGCAAGATAGCACAGTTACTTCATATCTCAAGGCTAGATGGTGAAGTGGTTTTCAATCGGATCTAAAGAGCAATTAAGGGTTCCGTAGGCCGGATTATGAAGAAAGTGAAAGAGGTCAACCAGGATGGGAGAGAAATTAAGGATTCTCAGATCCGGATATCAGAAGAAAACATGTAAATGATCAACTGTTCAAAACATAGTGTACTTAAACAAATTCTGAGATAAACTTCCAGTTAATTCATTCAACTTTAGACAACATTTAAGTTTTTTTAAAACATAAGAAAATAACAAATTTGAAAAAGAAAATACTTCACTGTAATAGCTCAACACATGAATCTTGTAATGCAATCTCTTTATCACTTGTCTAGTCTGTTGACTTGAAAAAAATGGTACAATAACCCTTAGGTTTATGATCAAAATAACTTTACAAATGTATAGCAATCCACACTCAATACTTCGATTTATGAAGTATTTATACAAAAATAATTTACAAATATCCCAAACTGTCTTGGGAATTAATCTAGGAGAAAGAAATATCTTCATGGAAGAAGATAGAGACAAATATTGAACTGTTTGTTTGCTGTCCCTGTTTATTAGGCTTTGCTATCTTTAATCTTTGATATTTTGCCTTTTAATCTCTACTTCGTTGTTTGGTCTTCACACTAGATGTTCTATTCACTCTGACCTTTCAACTGATACACTTTCACCTAGTACACTTTGACCTGGCTGACCTGTCATTATCCTTTTACTGTGTTTTTTCAATCTTACTATATATTTTTACATTTTTACTATGTATTTCTACAGTAATTCATTTAATTTCTCCCATGTTTTAGCATTTGGTAATTAGATATTTATCATCTTCCTATAAATCTCATCTGCCTCCGTGTACTTGGTAAAAGTAGGCTTATTCACAAAAATGTGTTTTACCTCATGCTGGAGGTAAAACAAATTCTCAAAAGTTTGGTATAAGACCTTGCCAATTGGCATTCATTTCATAGATGAAGTGTTCACTTGATCTCTGGCCACTTCTCTGATTTTTCTGTTGTAGTCCTCCTAGGTCATTAACTTTTCGTTTATAACCAAGGGATTGGGCAGACCCTTTTGCCTCAAAACTTCAAACTTAACCATGAATCTGTCTATATCTAGTTGCATGGTTTGGCACTTATCTTCAAGGTTTAACATTAAATTCCTCTTGGTGAGGACCCTTTTCACTTCCAGTATTGTAATTGTTCTGTCAAGTATATCTAATTCCTGCAATTCATACTTGTTTTTGGAGTCGAGGAAGTGAATGATCCTTGCAGCTTCCTCTAGCATGTCTCCCAATTATGCTTTTACTCTCAGTATGGCCTTTGTAGCCTCTTTTATTAAGTCAATCTGCTAAAGATTACTTGGATGGATGGCCAAATATCATTGCAGAGTCAATGATATTGGCCCACAATTGTTCCTTAGCCTGACCAAGGGGTTCCTTCAGTGTCAGTTCCTTCTCCAAGCTTTTTATTCTTTCATTCATCCCGGTGGCTTTCTGCACTTCTTCCTTGTGCATAATCTGGGGAATCTTGTAGTCAGCCTCTAGACTGGTCACCTTTTCCTTGAGCATGTTTATTTCAGTTATTTGAATGGACATGTCTTCCATTGCCTTGACCAATATGCTTGCCTCATCACCTATTGACCCTGTTGCTGATGTAGACAGTGTAGACGCTAGCAGTGTTGTAGCCTTTGGAGCTGTACGAGCTAAGGATGCTGCCAAAGTGGAAGGTATTGTAGTAGTAACTGTTGGGATAACAGTGGCAAGGGCAACCTCCAAACTAGCTTGTTTTACCTGTATCAAGCTATCTAACTTTTTTTCCATTTCCTTTAGCTGATCATTCAATTGAAGCACCAGGTCCATCATTTCCTCGTGATTTGTTTGGCTCTCCAGAACCTCTTTTGTTTGTGGGTGTTCTGAATGAGGCAACTTTAGTTGTTTCTTGAGAGCTGTTATATCCTCATTCTTTTTCTTAATCAATTTCTCAGTAGCTTTGATGTCATTGGGATCATGTCCCAACTCAATTACCAAGTCCTCCAATGACTTGATCCTATTGTCCTTGGTCTGTGAGGAGGCATTTTCCAATTTGTATTGGGTTGTAACATTGTCTAGTGAACTTTGCAACTTGTGTGCAACCATGGCCTTTCCTGTCAGGGTGGAGTAGATCACCTCTCTAGCCTGTTTATGAAATTCTATCTGGTTAATGGGATGAACATCCTTGGCCAACACTTCAAAATCAATTTTTCTGTAGTCAACAAATGTTTTTGGCTGCTGAACAATAGGATGCATAAAGGACACTTGCATTTTGCCTGCTTTGCTGTCAAAATATGACACCAATCTGGTTTGATTAGCTAGTGTATGATTGAAGTATTGGGCATATGTTTTAGCCTTCAACTTCTCATTTCTCATTTTGATCTCCTTGTAACTATCCTTAATATCTTTTTCCTTATCTGCTAGCCTGGTGAAAGAAGAAACCTCAACACTGAGCTGTCTCTCAATCAGTTGAGTGTTAGATGTTGATGATTGTTGTGTTTCTCTTGAAGCAGTTGTACCTTTGCTTCTTTCCACCATTGTTTCAATGTCGGTGATTTCCACTGATTCAATGGTTTCCTCCTGTTCAGTCACAAGATTAAGCTTGGGCCTTTTTCTGAGCTCAAAATGCTCATCTGTGGTCTCCATAGCAAAACTGGAATCCTCCTCCCTATTTCTCTTTGGATTTGTCTCCTCATTTGTTGGGGTCTGTAAAACATGAGGATTATTCATGGGTTCCCCTAGTTCTGGAACCTACAGGAAAGAAATTTCATCAATTTGTTTCTCAACATCAATCAATGTATTTTCTACATCCACTACTGTGCTATCCATGTCAATTAATGTATTTTCCAACGATTTTGATTGGTTGGCAAACCTCTCAATATCGGGTCTAGGATGGTGGATGAAAGGTCCCAATTTGACCTTGATTCTCAACTTATTTATGACCCCATGAGGGTCATACTGCCACATAAAGTTGTTCTTGAATTTCATGTCCTGCAATATCTTGTCATCCTCTGGCCCAACCTCTCTGTTATTACAAATGAAGGGGCCCAATTGGTTTTTCATTTTAAATTGGGTTTTCTTCCTAGCTGCTAGGAAGTTGACTTCATCTGAATTGATGATCTGCCTAAAATATTCCAGTGCAAATATCCTCATAGGGAGGTATTTGGGCAGTTTATAAGGGGCAAATTGGCATCCATAAACTCTAATTTTTGTGTGGTGCTGGTATAGATACCAGTATCCCACCTTTATATTCTTGGCCAACTATAACACCCTTTTGATTTCTTGGCTCATTCTGGGCTGAGGGCTACTCGTCAGCATATTCATGACTAGATGGAAAAATGAATCAATGAAGTCTTTATAGGTGAATGTAGTGGAGTATTTCTGGATCAAGGGTGTCCAATAAATAACTGACCTTGGATTCCCTTTGGTATCCAATTTCTGGATGCCGACAGGGAATTTATCTGATTGATAATATAAAAACATATGAAATAATACTAAAGGGTACTTGAAAACTATCTCAGTTGGGAGTCTTGTGAACTGTTCATGCATCCTGTTTGCAATTAACTAAGCATAGTTGTACATGACAATGGGAGGATTGCCTGGGTTGAAAATGGAAAGAAAGTCCATCATAAACTCATCCACATGCTCATCTGAGGTATATCTTAGGATGCAAGAGAGCATGGTAATAATATGTCTTCCTCTCTCTGAAAAAATGGTGGCAGCATAAGGAGGACTATCAGTGGAAGTATGGCGGTCTTCTATGATGAAAGTATGTAAAATTTATGTTATTTTAGCCAGGTCTAGTTTGACATATAGGTCTAGGAAGTCACCAATAGACAATGGGGTCTCATTTGGGCTTGATTGGGCCTATAGCATTTGGTTAATAGACTCTGCAGTGATTGTAAATAATAGCTGCTGGTTAGGGGAAACAATAGCTCTTTAGCTAGGAATATAGCAAGCATGACTGAAATGGATGATATATCGGAAAGGATGCACTTCTGGAAACAAATATTTGGGTAAATTAGATTCCCAAAGGTGGATGTCATCATTTTTGTCTAGGAATCTGTCCTTACTCCTGCAGTGGAGCTTTCGAAGGTAAGATGGTGAAGCAATATCTTTTATTTGAAAATCCCTGTCTGCTAATGCTAGGTGGTCAATGTCTAGGTGAGGGGTTGACAAAGGTCTCGCGTCTAGAGAGGTTTGGGAAGCCATATTTAGGAGTAGAGGTATGAATTAGGATTGTAGTGGCTGAGAAGTAAGGTTTGGAAGCCCTAAAATACTGGGTTGGTAGTTACAGTTTGTAAACGAAGGGTTTGGGGTATACAAGTAAATTACTCTTCAATTTAGGCAAATATATTAATTAATTTGAATTAATTAATCTTTCAATTGGACTGCACACTTTCAAGTTAAAGGGTCATTCTGGTTTTCCTAGGAATACCTAGAATTTGGTGGTATGGCTTGCAAACTGAGTTCACTGGTGAATGTAGAGGGTACGATGGCTTTAGCTGTGAAATGGCTGCTCGAATTGGGTGTCCGGAGCTTCTTCAGGTGATAGACGGTGGTCAATTTTGGTCATAGAGGTTCAAGGTGTCACAGAATGGCTCGAGCAACAGTTACAATGAAAACGAGTGAAAATAATGAATTGGGGATTTTCCAGCCTTTTAATGGGTAACGGTCACATTTTGGCGCAGAAAATATGAATGAACAGTGGGCAGTTTTCGGCTCTAGCAGGGAGGTGATTTTTTGGGCCATTGCACTATTTTTGGAGGGCAGGCGGTATTTTTCGCAAGCACGCGATCTAGCCTGGGGCTGCCACATAGAATAACAGTGACTAGGAAAAACCGTGAATCTCGCGTGCTATCGGGCTACTATCTATCAGACGGTGAATGTGCGCAATATGGATGTGCATTGTCAGATCTGGGGGTGGGAGATCGAATGACTATCGTGTGTTTAAGATGCATGGAGGGAACTAGGACTAGGATTTGCGGGGCTCGGGATTTAATTACAAATAATTGTAATTAATTAATACATAAGGTAGGGATTAAAATATAAGTAGTGGGTTTAATGGAGTTGGACTAGGGGTTATTGTGGCGTGGTTTTTTAACTGCATTGAGGGTTGGTGGGTTAAAAGGGTTTGTCAGGGAAATATGATTGGGGAGTTAATTAAATAATGCGGGGGGATAAAAACTTAGGATAAGGGGGTTTTTATGGGTTTTGAAGTGAAATAGGGAAATTAATAAGGAGGGAAGGTAATATTTTGCAATGGGGAACAATTTTCACACTAGGGAAAGGGGGTTGTGGGTAGGGAATTGAGTTTTAAAGGGTGATTACTAGGGAAATGTGTGAAACCAAGGGATAAGGGTCAAAATGAGGGGAAAAGGGGATTTATGAATGATAAAGGGATAATGGGAAATTAGAAAATAAGCATGTGGGAGCATAGTGAAATGTGGGGGAATTAGTTAAACCAGATTGTGAACATGATTTTCTTTCTCATAAATGCCCCTGCACATGAAACATAGAATTAAGGATGATAAACGTGCTTTTGATTTAACAACCTTGTGCATTTGCAACCTTTCTTCTACCTACCCTTTATTTATCCTAACATTTTTTCTTCACTTTATTGGGTGCATTTGAGCTTGCTGACCCCTTTTCTTTTCTTTTGACAAGCAAAGTATCTAATTCTAACCTTATAACTTCCAATGGCTCAGATTAAATTGATGAGCTCATTTTTATTCTCTACCTAACTATTGATCTGCCAAGGTTAAACAGTTTGGCTAGATCTTTATTCTCTATCTATCAATATAAAATTTAAAACATGAATGAGTCAAGATTAAACTGTTTGACCATCATGGATTGTGCATTTCTAACAAGCTGCACACAACCTTATTTTGCATAGTAAAGTAAAAAGTAGTGGCATTTGAATTTCAACAGTTTCATGATCTATTTTATATCTATTTGGGGTTCATATTTTTCATATTTTTGATCTTTTCTCTTTCTTTTTGTCCTTTGATTATTCTTTTAGGACATACCCTCTTTACATTTTTTAATTTTTAATATGGAAAACATTTTGCAGAAAGAAAAAGTATGTACAATATTCCAAGACTATAGCCAATTCAAAATTATGAATCCTATTATTATAGAACCCTAACAAGGTTCACCATCATAAGTAGGAATAAAGCAGAATCATAGACGAACAATTTATAAGTTAATTACAGTCACAGTTTCAAAGGCTGCTGATCTTAAAGTTCTTGAAATTTCACTAGGAAATTCCATCCCCATGTGGAGCCACTGTTAGGGTCCTATAATAATAGGATTCATAATTTTGAATTAGCCATGGTTAGTCTTGTAATATTGTACATACTTTTGCTTTCTGCAAAATGTTTTCCATATTAAAAAATTAAAAAATGTAAAGAGGGTATGTCCTAAAAGAATAATCAAAGGACAAAAAGAAACAGAGAAGATAAAAAAAGTGAAAAATATGAACCCCAAACAAATAAGCGGATCATGAAAGTGTGCAAATTCAAATGCCACTACTTTTTACTTTACTTTGTAAAATAAGGTTGTGTGTAGCTTGTCAGAAATGCCACAATCCATGATGGTCAAATATCTTAATCTTGACTTATTCATGGTTTAAATTTTATGTTGATAGATAGAGAATAGGCATCTAGCCACACTGTTTAACCTTGGCAGATCAGTAGTTAGGTAGAGAATAAAAATGAGCTCATTAGTTTAATCTGAGCCATTGGAAGTTATAAGGTTAGAATTAGATAGTTTGCTTGTCAAAAGAAAAGGAAATAAAGAGCCAACAAGCTCAAATGCACCCAATAAAATGAAGAAAAAATGTTAGGATAAATAAAGGGTAGGTAGAAGAAAGGCTGCAAATGCACAAGGTTACTAAGTCAAAGAGCACATTTATCATGCTTAATCCCATGTTTCATGTGCAGGAGGATTCATGAGAAAGAAAGGATATTCACAAGCTGGTTTAACTAACTTCCCCTCATTTCACCCCACATGTCTATTTTCTATTTTCCCCATTATCCCTTCATCACATATAAATCCCCCTTTTCCCCTCATTTTGACCCTTACCCTTTGGTTTCACACATTTCCCTAGTATTTACCTTTCAAAAATCACCCCCTACCCAAAACCCCTTTTTTCCTAGTGTGACACCCATTCCCCATTGCAAATATTATCTTCCACCCTTATTAATTTCCCTATTTCCCTTCACAAACCCATAAAAACCCCCTTATGCTAAGTTTTACCCCCCCAACTTTATCTAATTAACCCCCCATTTCATATTTACCTGACAAACCTATTTTAACCCACCAATCCTTGGTGTGGTTAAAAAAGGCCGCCACATAACCCATGGTCCCACTTTGTTAACCCACTACTTATGTTAAAAATCCTGACCTTATTAGTTAATTAATTACATTTATAGGTAATTAAACCCTGGGCCCAACGAATCCCTTTCTTGATTCCCTCTGTGCATCTTAACTGCGTGATAGTCATCCGATCTCATGCCCCCAGATCCGACGGTGCACATCCATGTCGCACGGGTTCATTATCCGCTCAATAACAACCCGAGAGCATGCAAGATTCACGGTTTTGCCTGGCCACTATTCTGCTACGTGGCGACACCATGTGAGATCACGTGCTCGCGAAAAGTACCGCTTGCCATCCAAAAGCGGTGCGATGGCCCAGAAAGCCACCTCCCTGCCAAAGCCAAAAACTGCCCACTGTTCATTGATAATTTCCATGCCAAAATGTGACTGTTACCCGTTAAAAGGTTGGAAAAGCCCCAATTCACTCTTTTTGCTCATTTTTCACTGCAACTGCTACTTAGCCATTGCGACACCCTGAGACCTTTACGACCAAATTGACCACCATTTGCTGCCTGAAGAAGCTCCAGACACCTAATTGAAGCAACCAGTTGATAGTTGAAGCCACCGTACCCTCTACATTCACCATTGAACCCAATCTGCACATCAAACCATCGATTTCAAGGTATTCTTGGGAAAACCAGAATGACCCTTCAATTTGAAAACATGCAGTCTAATTGGAAGCTTAATTAATCGAATTAATTAAAGAAAATTCCCTGAAGTGAAAAGAAAACTATTTATACCAAAAAACCCTTCTTTTGCAGACTGTAATTACCCACCCTCTCTACCAGAGCTTCCTAAACTCACTCCTAAAAACCCCTCAAAGCCTAATTCATATCTTTACATCTAATTATGGCTTCCCAAACCTCTTTGGATGTGAGACCTCTACAAACTCCTCACCTAGACATCGACCACCTTGCATTAGCAGACAAAGATTTCCAAATAAAGGACACAACCTCCCCTACCTACCTTCTAAAGCTCCATTGCTTAACTAAGGACAAATTCTTAAACTGGAACGATAAAATCCACCCTTGGGATTCTAATTTTCCTAAATATTTGTTTCCAGAAGTACATCTATTCCCAGACATTATCCACTTTTGTCATGCTTGCTACATTCCTAGATAAAGAGCCATTGTCACCCCTAACCAACAAGTGTTGTTCACCATCACTGCAGAATCCGTTAACCAAATGCTATAGGTTCAACCAAGCCCTAATGAGACCCCATTGTCTATTGGAGAATTTCTGGACCTTTATACCAAGTTAGACCTTCCTAGAATAGCCCAAATTTTCCAGACTTTCATCATTAAGGAATGTCATACTCCCATAGATAGTCCCCCTTACATAGCCACTATTTTTTCAAAGAGAGGTAGATAGATTATTACAATGCTCTCTTGCATCTTAGGATACACCACAGATGAGCATGTGGATGAGGTTGTCCTGGCCTTCCTTTCCATCTTTAGCCCAGGCAAACCTCTTACTGTTATTTAGAACTATGCTCAGTTCATTGCAGACAGGATGCATGAACAGTTCACCAGATTGCCTACTGAAAGAGTCTTCAAGTACTCTTCTGTATTATTTCATATGTTCTTGTATTATCAATCAGGAAAATTCCCTCTCAGCATCCAGAAGTTGGATACCAAGGGAAATCAAAGATCAGTTATTTATTGGACACCCTTGATCCAAAAGTACTTTACTACTTTCACTTATAAGGACTTCATTGATTCATTTTTCCATCCAGTCATGAGTATGCTAACTAGTAGCCCTCAACCTAGAATCATCCAAGAGATCAAAAGGTTGTTACAGTTGGCCAAGAATAGTAATGTGGGAGACTAGTATCTGTACCAGAACCACACAGAAATAAAAAGTTATGGATGCCAAATTTCCCCTTACAAACTGCCCAAATACCTCCCCATGAATATATTTGCACTAGAATATCTTAGGCAGATTATCAATTCTGATGAAGTCAACTTCCTAGCAGCTAGGAAGAAAACCCAATTCAAAATGAAAAACCATTTGGCCCCTTCATTTGTAACACCAGGGAAGCTGGACCAGAGGCAGACAAGATTTTACAACAAATGAAGTTGAAAAACCATTTCATGTGGCAGTATGACCCTCATGGAGTCATAAATAAACTGAGGATCGAGATCAAGTTGGGACCTTTCATCCATCATCCTAGACCAAACATTGGGAGGTTTGCAAACCAACTAGAATGGTTGGATAACACTCTAATTGACATGGACAACATAGTAGTGGATGTAGAAAATACATTGATTAATGTAGAAAGACATATTGATGAAAGTTCTTTCCTGCACGTTCCAGAACTAGGAGAACCAATGAATATTCCTCCTATTTTACAGACTCCTGTAAATGAGGAGAGAAACCCAAAGAGAAAAAGGGAGGAGGGTTCCAGTTCTATTATGGAAAGCACAGATGAGCAATTCGAGATCAGTTACAGGAAGAGGCCCAAGCTGAATCTTGTAAGCTGAATAGAAGGACACCATTGAATCAATGGAAATAATTGACACTGATACAATGGTGGAAAGAAGCAAAGGCACAACAACTTTAGGAGAAACACAACAACCTTCAACATCAAACACTCATCTTATTGAGAGACAACTCAGTGTTGAGGTTTCTTCTTTCACCAGACTAGAAGATAAAGGAAAGGATATCAAGGATAGATACAAGGAGATCAAGTTGAGAAATGAGAAGTTGAAGGTTAAAACACATGCTCAATACTTCAAGCACACACCAACAAATCAAAGCAGGTTGATGTTAGCTTTTGACATCAAAACAGGAAAAATACAAGTGTCCTTCATGCAGCCAACTGTCCAGCAGCCAAAGACATCAGCTGACTACAGAAAAATAGATATTGAGGTGTTGTCCAGGGATGTTCATCCCATTAACCACATTGAATTCCACAAACAGGAAGGAGAGATGATCTAATCCACCTTGACAGGAAAGGCCATGGCTGCACATAAGCTGAAGAATTCATTAGATAACATTACATCTCAATACAAATTGGAAAAGTCATCCTCACAGGCCAAGGATAATAGTATCAAGTCATTGGAGGACTTGGAACTTGACCTGGGACATGATCCCAATGACATCAAGGCTGCTGAGAAATTGCTCAGGAAGAAGAATGATGACATTGCAACTCTTAAAAAATAACTAAAACTTCCTCCTTCAAAGCACCCACAAACAAAAGAGGTCCTAGAGAGCCAGACACATCAGGAGGAGATGATGGACCTGGTTCTACAATTGAATGATCAACTAAAGGAAATGGAAAAGGATTTAGATAGCTTGATACAATTAAAACAAGCTAGTTTGGAGGCTTCCCCTGCCACTATTATCCCAACAATTATTACATTAGTAATTCCACTTTGGCATAATCCTTAGCTCCTATAGCTCTAATGGATACAACACTGCCAACTTCTACAACATCTACATCAGCAATAGGGTCAACAACAATAGCTCAGCTAGGTGATGAGGCTAGTAGATTGGTCAAGGCAATGGAAGAAATGTCCATTCATACCACTAAATTGAACAAGCTCAAGGAAAAGATAATTAGTCTAGTGACTGGCTATAAGCTTGCACAAATTATGCACAAAGAAGAAGTGTGGAAATCAACCAGGACGAATGAAAAAATAGAAAGCTTGGAGAAGAAATTGACTTTGAAGGAACCACTTGGCCAAGCCAAGGAAAAATTGTGGGCCAATATCATTGACTTTGTCAATGATATTTGGCCATCCATTCAAGTAATTTTTGAATAGATTGACTTAGTGAAGCAAGCTACAAAAGCCATACAAAGAGTGAAAACAGAACTGGGAGACATGCCAGAGGAGGCCACTAGGATCATTCACTTCCTCAACTCCAAAAACAAGTATGAATTACAGGAGTTGCAGACACCTGACAGGATAGGTACAATACTGGATGTAAAAAGGGTCCTCAACAAGAGAAACTTAATGCTAAACCTGGAAGATAAGTGCCAAACCATGCAACTGGCTATAGACAAATTGGTGGTTAAATTTGAAGTTTTGAGGCAAAAGGGTTTACCAAATCCCTTAGTAATAAATGATAAATTAATGCCATGGGAGGACTACAAGAGAAGAATTAGAGAAGTGGCCAGAGATCGGTTAAATACTTCATCTATGAAGGGGATGCCTACTGGCAAGGTCATATACCAGAATTTTGGGAACTTGTTTTACCTCCAGCATGAGGTAAAAGACCTTTTTGTGAATAAGCCCACTTTTGCCAAGTACATGGAGGAAGATGAAATTTATAGGAAGGTGGTAAATATCCAATTACCAGATGCAGAAACATGGGAGAAATTGAATGACTTACTGTAGAAATACACAGTCAAATGTAAAAATGAGTAAGGGTGAAAAAGCACAATAAAAGGATAATTAATAGGCTAGCCAAATGAAAGAGTATCAGGTAAAAGTGTATCAGTTGAAAGATCAGAGTAAAAAGAGAATTTAGCGTGAAGACCAACAACAAAGCAGAGAATAAAAGGGAAAATATTAGAGCATAAAGACAACACAATGTAATAAACAGGGAAAACATACATCAGTTGAACATTTGTCTCTATCTTCTTGCATGAAGATATTGCTTTCTCCTAGTTTAATTCCCAAGACAGTTTGGCATATTTTTAAAATTATTTTTGTATAAATACTTCATAATTCGAAGTATTGAGGGGGATTGCTATACATTTGTAGATTTATTTTGATCATAAACCTAAGGGTTATTGTACCATTTTTTCAAGTCAGCAGACTGGACCAAGTAATAAAGAGATTGCATTACAAGATTCATGTGTTGAGCTATTACAATGAAGTATTTGCTTTGTCAAATTTTTTATTTTCTTATGTTTTTCACAAACTTGAATGTTATCTAAATTTGAATGAATTAACTGGAAATTTATCTCAGAATTTGTTTAAGTACACTATGTTTTGAACAGTTGATCATTTCCATGTTTTCTTCTGATATCGAGATCTGAGAATCCTTAATTGCTCTCCCATTTCGGTTGACCTCTTTCACTTTCTTCACAATTCGGCCTAAGGAACCCTTTAAGTATGGGGGTTTACGCAGTGCATTATATTAGATATCATTTTGGGATTCAACTGCGTTAAGTAAGTCATTCACGTATGACCATTTCCATGAGAGGTAGTCGTAACTGACTAATTTCTCATGATTTTTGAATAGTTCACTTAGCACTCATTGCATCGGGTGATGCTCACAGGGGTGAAAACCAATTGAAAACTTCACCATCCAGCCTTGAAATCTGAAGTGCCTCTACTATCTTGCCCTCTCTGAGACTTAGGAAGGCTAGATCCTAATCCCCAAAGTAGGTTTGTGGTTACCTCTAATCATTTCTTTCTAATCAACTCCGGAGAAATATTGGAGTGATAACAACATCCGCCCATGGTATATATCCACCCATGGTATTGTAAGTGACATCCACCCATGGTATTTTCCCATGGTATTGTGACATCCACCCATGGTATTCATTCACCCATGGAATTGACCCGTGGTATTATGACATCCACCCATGGAATTGACCTGTGGTATTGTAACTGAAAAATGCTATAAGTAACAAGCCACATTTTGTAAAAGGACAAATTGTCCACCACAATGTAGTATTTACAATTATTATTTGTTTTAATAAAAAAATTCTTTGTGGTTTTTTTATTGGGCATTCTCCTCTTTTTCTTTTGGAATTTCAATTCTTCAGATCTTGGGGGCCTCCCCCACAAGATCCATTTCAATCTTTTATATCTCGGGGGCCTCTCCCCAAGATCTAGATCAATTGAAGGGTTCTTGAAGCTTGCAAGGGACTGTCTGACTTACTAAAGGGGAACCATAGCCATGTAAGCTTCATGAGAAACTATAATCCTTATGCATAGATCAACATCTTCCTTCCTGCCTTCTAAATTTTGTGGTTGAGGCAACTTTAAGTAACTGATGAATGTGTGGCCTTGTCTTAGTGTGCTATGGTCGCAACCCTTTGGGACAAAATGATCCATACTCCTCATAAGCTTGAATCATTCTCCAACTGGTGGCAGATCTATAAGATTGAGGCATTCATGCCCTATAATCATGCAATGACATAATCATCAATTAAAACCCATGATAAACATATGGCAATAAAAAAGGAAATAAATGAGATAAATTAATGAATGATCAATTTGAGGGGAAAGAAATAGTCCATTCTCATGAGTGATGGTGATGGGTTTTTCATCATCATTCAAGTTTCTTCACAACAATAAAACCAACGCATAGCTTCCCTTTTGCCTTGGATAAGGTCCAATAAAAGTAGCCAACATGTTACTGAGCCACTATGCCTCTCAAATTCACAACGGTTCGTGGGAACCAACAACGAGAAACTAAATTTTGAGCCATCTTCTAGCATCTGGGACATTACCACTCATGTATAGCTTCCTCATCTTTGGGATCTGATGACCCAATCATAGATCCAACACCTTGGAACTTAGTAAACCTATCTCATTTAGAAGTGTGACTTAAATAAGTTGGACAAAATCGCAACCTAGAAGTTGCATAGCCACATTTTGTTGGAAGTTGCAACTCCGATGGCTATTCATGCCTGCAACCCTATGAATTCCTGTAGGAGATACTTGAAAATCGATCGCATAGTCACATATTCCTAGAGGCTTGCTTGAGGAGTTGATCTGTGACCCAACGACTGTGACTGGGAGTGCGCCTTCCTGTTTCCTACATTAGTCTAACACTGAGTCGAACTCCTTAACTTTAATCAATGCTTACGAATGCCTCATGCATATTCATCATTGCCAACAGATAAAGGAGGGGAAATTTCGGTGCCTGGAACTTCATTTCACCTACAGAATGTTTGGACCTCTTTGCTTGCAACATCGAGCATGCAAATAGTACCCTCATGATCATTTGCGGCTTGGTCATTAATATTCAGATATGGGTCCTTCTGGTGTAACGCCATGCACATCCTGTAGTTGGGCTTTTGCAATTCTATAAGAGGCAGTGCCAACATCATGTAATTGTAATGGTCAGAGTTATGGAAAAGTGCTTCACCAAAACCAACCTTCACGTGTGTCGCATAGTCATAGAAGGCGTAGAAGTTGCATTGGCCCCTAGATGCTCTTGGAGTGATTTTACGACCTAGCGACCTTGGGGAGGTTGCACAGTCACAATTGAAGGTAGTTTGTATCATCATATCATAGGCAAGGAGATCATGAGAGGTTTTTTATCTTATGGATGGGTTGCCCAAGAAGAATGAGACTTAGGAAAGTCACATGGTGGCATTTTAGGTTCAAATCCCAACTATGAATTGCGCTGCGATCTGGGGAAGGTGCGACTTACTAAGGAGCTGTGTTGATCACCAGAAGAAGCCAGTGCAAACTGCACTAATTGCTAGTCCCGCTTGCCACAGTCCTTGAATCGAATTCAAACCCCATTTAATGTGCTATGTACATCGTCATGATTTTGATGATCAGCCTCTTCCATTGCATATTGTTTTTTTTTATGCCGCCTCACAGGATATTCCACACTTTATTTTCCTTCATGGCGTTATTTTCGGTGACCTTGTTGGGCTTTGAGGGGCCTTTTTTTTAAATTGCTGTGCATCTATATCAATATCCGGAAATGTGAATCTAAAGTCTGCATTTTCTTGTCGACGAGGTGGTTGTAATCTCATAAGAACCCAGGGGATATTTTCCAACTTCAACACCACATCCTTGGCAGGAGAATTTTCATCCTCGCAGCAATCGCCTCACCTGGAACCATTTGATTTTGTTTCTTTATGGGCAGTGCACCATTGATGGCCCAAGACTTAGATAAAGGTTTTCTCTTATGGGTTCTTTCAAACATGTTATTATACATATTAGAATATGTGGAACCATCCTTTTCAAATTGGCGTGATATCTCTCCCTCCAGTGTCCATTAGCAGAACTTTGAGTTCCTCTTACTTTACCCTCAAATGTCTCACTTATGCAATGATCTACAAGAATATGTTGGAATACTTTTATGGTCTTACCGCACGTGCTTTGAAGTGTGAGATTCTCAGATGTGCTGCGTCCCAACCCAAACTGTGGCTTGCTGTGTGGTGAGAATGTTAATACAACCATTATCCATTTGGAATGCACCTTATCGTTGCCTCGAGTACAATGGTCGTCACCCAATACTAAAATCTTGTGTGCTCCTTTCATCCTGGGCACATATATGACTCCTTCACATTTGACGTGTTCATTTGGACATCTATTTGAATATTTTTATGTTATGTTTGCAAGTCCCATCATGTCCATAATGGCCATCGTTAGGTTCACCTATTGAAAATTTATTTCCCTTATTTATAGCCTTCACACACATGATGTATCTTGTCTTTTGATGGCGTTCAATGCGTGCTTTCACTTGCCCATGCTATTCATAAATAACTTGCTTTGTCCCTCTTGTGGTCGTGTTCCATTGCCTTTATGATATACTTAGCAGTAATTCTCGTTGTGTATGACATAGGACCTTTTTTCTTTCTTTCACCAAAGCGCATATTGTTTCCCTTTAATTTGAATGTCCATTAGGCATACCCAGTCCATTTAAATGGTGCACACATTGATTTTTCATGCTTTCATGAGGTTCATGTGAAACAATTTAAACATCCCTCACCCCTTCATCTAAGTGATGTCATATCAATGCATTAATTCAACATAAGCATTGCCTTGTTTGATATGTGCCCAAGCCACTTTCCCTCAATCTCCTGAAAATAAGATAAAACAAAACCCATTAGTTTACCGCAATGACATACTCACATATATATTGCATATGAAAATAATTTTCTAAAGGAACATGCATCACAATCATTTCAAATCAAGGTATTACAACTTGCATGGGTTGAGCAAATCACGCTTCAATCTAGGGATCAACTTCAAATTTATGCATCTCTGGGAGGCACTAATCTTAAGAGACTTTAAATTTGTGTGTTGCCTATGGTGGTGGTGTACTTATAGAGTAAGTGTCTAGAAGTACTTGTTAACATGCGATCACATAAGCCTAGTGCTAGAAGGATGCAAAGGAAAGTTATGACTCTCAAAATCCATAATTCCCATGTTGGGGTGGAGAACTAATTATGAACCCAAGGGGAACATGACATACAATGCTTATTATCATAATGCCAAGCGGTCTCAATGATAATGCAACTCTAGAGGTAGATGAATTGGGTTAAATCATGAATGGAAACATCCTTGTGCCAATTTAGGGTTTCTCTCCCAAACCCTAGTATGACCAACATAATGAAAGCTAGATTGGAGTCTTGTTTGCCCACACATGGTGCCGCCATTGATTGGAAGGAATACAGATAATCTCTGAAGTCTTGGGAAAGACATCATACTTCTAGAATCCTAGTGCAATGGTAGGGTCGAGGCGCGAGATGGGGTATGATAAAAACAAAAATGCAATATATATCGCATGATTGCATGAGTGATTGCATCGATGGGATCTGATAAGAACAAACCATGGGGAGAATTATTCAATGAATAACTGGAGTGTCCCTTAATGGCTTAAGGCTACCAGAGGGGGCACTCGAAAGTTTAGATATGCCCAAAATTTTGGGAGGTGTTGTAGCGGTTACAACAGGCCTCAAAGTGGATCTTGAAGTTTTTGACCTGAAATTTCTAGACTAGAACGTCGGTAAAATGACTATGCTTTCTAATTCCTCCACTTTTCCCACTCTAAAAGCATCAAGATGAATGAAATAAAATATAATGATCTAATCTAGATCATGTGAATGATATAAAAATCAACACACTGATATTTAATGTCAAACCTCATTGATATCCAAATCACCATACAATTGAAATTGAAATATTGATACATGATCTCCTAAGGTGTGGAGTTATTAAAAATAGCAGAGGTTCATACACTACCATGGTAATTTGAGAATGGAAAACAATTATTGAGCTTGAACTTACCAATAACAAATAATTTTTCATGTCATTTATAGATGAAATTATTGATAAATTACATGGAGACAATTAGAATTCAAAACTATATCTAAGATCAAGATATTATCAAATTTGAGTAAAATTAGGAGACATCACTAAATCAATGTTTATAACACATGAAGATGATTACAAGTTCAAAGTGATTCCATTCAACCTAATTAATGCCCCTATGGCTTTTCAAGCCACTACGAACAATGTTTTCTACCCTTAAAACCTTCCAAGCCACTATGAAAAATGTTTTTTTACCCTTAAAACCTTCAAAACCACTATGAATAATGTTTTTCACCCTTTTTAAGAATTTTTTTTATTGATATTCTTCAATGATATTCTACTGTACAACAAAACTTATTAGGAGCATCTTAAACACATTAAGCAAGTGCTGACAATCTTAGAAGATAATTGATTATATGTTGAAATGTCGAATGCTCATTTAACAAGGAAGAATTGGAATATATGGCATACAATTTTAAATGGAGAAGTCAAAACCAACTCAAACAAAGTCAAGGCAATAACAAAATGGCTAAGATTAATTAGAAAAGGGTAAAAAAAAGAAAGACAAAAACAAACTTATTTATTTAAGGGGATTCTTAAGGTTAATCAGAAATTTATGAAGGTTTCTCAGAAATTATGTACACATGGTAGCTTGACATGAGCTAAATGGGATAAATATTTTTTAGAAAGAAAGTTTTAGATTTGCACAAATAACACAACCTTCCATACTTCTTACAAGCAAATAAAAAGTGTTAGGTCCCTATACTACTAGTGTAACCCCTTATTGTTATTAGTACAACCCCCTTATTATATTGTTGTGCCCATGTAGTCCCCATATTGTTATTATTGTGCCCCATAGAAGCCCATTATTGTTATTATTGTGCCCTTACATTATTATTGTTATGTCGGCTCTGATTATGTTATGACCCCTTAGACTCATATATGTAGAAAGGAGGCCTTGTCATTTGTATCATCCAAGAATTGTTCATTTGTGTAATGTAAAGGAGGTTTCCCCCTCAAAGAGGCTGAATTCTAAGGCGTGGATCTATCTTTTCTATATTTTTGTGAGCTGGTTTCATAACATTTGGTATTAGAGCTTTGAATTATAGGGTTTCACTGCTCCAAATAGGTCATTGTGGAATTTGCGCTATAACTTTTTTTTCTGCAACGTTTCAGACGCTAAAAAAAACCCATTTGGGCTGAAATCTTTCTGAACCTTGGGTTTGAATTTTAGAGCTTTTCGCGTTATATTTGCGGAGATATGATCTGAGGAAGTCGGCCTTTTTGCAGACTCTCGAATTACATTCCAAACAGGTGACCTGGGGAAAATCGTCATAAAATTTCGTAAGAAGTTACAGAAAGAGGACAGACTGTAGTTTCCTGTGTATATTTTTTAGATCCTAAGGCTAACACAGTGGCATGTGGCACTTCATCCAATTTTTCTCTTTTGAAAAGGTATATAATTAGGTCATCTTGGGAGATTATGCATAACTCTGCCTTGGAGAATCTAAATTCGATCAAAGTGGTGGCATTGGAAAGAGGACACACAGGGATACTGTAGGTCGCAATTTCAGAACTGGAAGAACCGAAATTACAGAGTTATAGTTGTTTCAAGATCGAGCTCCTAAAATCAAGAAAAGGCAATATGAGGAAGTTTGATGGCAAGGATCTGGTAAATTGGATATTTCAGATGGAGCAATATTTTGATCTACATGGTGTACCACTGTTACAAAAGGTATGTATTGCATCGTCATATTTAGAACCAGATAAATTTTTATGGTATAAAGGGCTTTGTTCTCGTAAACAACTTGTTACATGGTCAATTTTCATGGAGGAAATGATAGCACATTATGAGGATACAAAGAGCAACACCTTCTTTAGAGCAACACCACAACAATTGGAAAGAGAAAAAAGGATTTGTTACAAAGTGGAAAGTAAAATTATGGTAACAAGGAAGTCTACCCCTCAAAACTATAATAATGGAAGTGTTGCTTATCCTAGCCTTCCACAACCTACAAGGGTTACACCACAACAATTGGAAGAAAAAAGAAAAAAAAGGGCTTTGTTACAATTGTGAGAGAAAATGCACTAAAGGTCATAAGTGTGTTGAGAAGAAATTATTGTACATAGAGTATGAAGAGGAGGAAGAAAAGGATCAAGAAACATCAAAAGAAGAGGATATGCGCCAATACCCAACCCCAGAGAAAGAAAAAATGAATCCAACCATATCTTGTAAAGCATTGGCAATAATTACCACTCCTCATACTCTCAAGATAGAAGGACATATCAAGAAGAAAAAGGTTCAAGAAGTGAAAGATCACATCGAGAAATAAGAAATGAATCCAACCATATCTTGTAATGCATTGGCCAGAATTACCTCTCCTCAAACTATCAAGATAGAAGGACATATCAAGAAGAAAAATGTTTAAGAAGTGAAAGATCACATCAAACATCAAGAAATGAATCCGACCATATCTTGTAAAGCATTGGAAGAAATTACCACTCCCCAAACTCTCAAGATAGAAGGACATATCAAGAAGAAGAAGGTTCAAATAGTGAAATATCAGGAAGAAAAATATCAAGAAACATCAAAACAAAAGGATACTTACTAGGAACCAACCCCAAAGAAAGAAGAAATGAATTTGACCATATCTTGTAATGCATTCGTCAGAATTAGCACTCCTCAAAATATAAAGATAGAAGGACATATCAAGAAGAAAAAGGTAATAGTATTGATTGATTCAGGTAGTACTCATAATTTTATTAATTGTAAGATAGCCAACGACTTGAATTGCTTCCTAGATCCAGCACCAGAGTGTCAAGTGATGGTTGTAAGTGGAGGAAACATAAATTGCTCTGGAAAGTGCCAAAATGTGAGGAATTTTGTTGGATCTAAGGGCAATACTAGTCCAAAGGTGGGTGAATATTTGTCTAGGAAGGTAGCCATACCTATTTTGGAGGGCATGGTGGACGTTCTCATCCTTGAATTGAATACCCTAGTGATCAAATGCTTAGAGGATATTTTGCAAAGTATCACCCTTCTTCCTCCTTTGCATTCTCAAATGTGATTTCAAAATATATGGTTTGTTTTCAAATTTTACACTAGGACTGTGATCTAGGTGGATATTGGTGGCCACCCGCCAAGTCCACTTGGACCCCCACCATCGTTTCTTTCAGCTTTTCAGTTTCCTTAATTGTAGCACAATTTACTATGTTTAGCAGTTTTTCGGGTCCTAAACTTCTGGAGCTGTTTTGAGGCCTAAAATAAAGTTTTTTGGGAAAACTGGGAGCAACATGGGTCCGGATAGATCTTTCTAACGAGATATTATATGCATCAAATGGAGATTGTATAGTTACAACCCCGGGAAGTTGATGTGCCAATTTACCCAAACAGGGCCCACAGTTTGGAGTTTCATCTTCTAGGGTTAGGTTTTTAGATGTTTAGGGTTTTCCATTGTTTCTCAACAATAAATAGGCCCTCGAGCCTCATTGTAACACAGTTTAGATGCATGTAGTCACCACATCTCTTCTTAGATATAAAGCTACCATCGCCTAGCTGGTTTATTTCCATTTTTGTTTGTAAGCATATTTCAGTATTTTACATTAATGAAATGAAGTATTATTTCCACTGCATATCTGTATTTATGGTTATCTCTGTAACTTGTTGCATTCTTGTTTAAATCCGGATCAGTGGTATCAGAGCGGTCTGCTTTTTCTCTATTTTTCTTTGCATGTCCCCAACGAGGTCGGGATATAAGGAGTTAGGGCTTGAACTGGTCGAACCTTTGCAAGACTAGCCTTGCAAATCCCGACGGCCTCCCATGGCGGATGAAAAGAAAGATGAGGGGGCAAGAGATCCTATCAAAATCTTGCTCGAAGAATCCCTCAAGCGACAAAGGAACGCGATGATGGAAAACTTTGCACAGATCCTTTAGTGGCTACCTAGAGGCGACACATCAACTTCCAATAGCTACTCTGGAAACGCCACACTGTTTAAGGTACAAATTATTTTTGAAATCCCCATTTTCGAGGGTCAGTTAAACATAGATGTCGTAGATAAATGGTTAAATCTGATAGAGGGTTATTTTTATGTTCATGATTTTTCCAGTCCGGAAAATATTATTTTCACTCTTCTCAAATTAGCCCCCCACGTCAAGGACTGGTGGGAAACCTACTGTGAGCAGAAGGATGAAAGTACGGGCTCACTATTTTCAGCTGCACCCACTTGGAATTCATTCTGGGATGCCATCAAGGAGTAGTACTACCCTGTCAAAAACTATGAGTACAAATACATTAAGTGGACCACGCTGTGGTAGGGAAGGGACCAAGATGTGCCGGAGTTCACAAGCATTTTTCATACCCTTCGCACATAGTTGGGTATCAAGGATTATGAGCTACATTTGGTACTCAAATACCGCGACTATCTACACAGATACATCCAGGAAGAGATGGAGTTCTTGAACATCTCCTCACTCGACACGGCATACTGATACACTGTCAAAATTGAGCAGAAGTTTAAACAAAAGAAGCAAGACTTTGGATCTGCAAATTCGAAGACCAAAGGACAAAGCCAAGGTTGGGTGACCCAAGACAACTCATCGAAGCCACAAGACAAGAACAATACCACAAAGTCAAAGAAGGACACAGGAAAGTGGTGTGAGTTCCATAAGAGCCCCACTCACAACACAAGTGAGTGTCTGACCAAGCAGTCACTGGTGGCCGAGTTGAAGGCTTCAGAATCAGATGCATGTTTCGACCCTGAGTCAGAACCCGACAAGGGGAATGGAAAAGGGAAGAATGTCATTGATGCAGAGCCCAGCACCACTATTGCCACTGCCAAGATCCAGAGGAATGAGCCCAAAGATCTAGAGGAGGGGGAGCGTCTTTTCCACTCATAGATGTGGGTGGAGGGTTCGCCATTGCAATTCATTGTCAACAATGGCAACCAAAAGAACCTCATTTCAGGAGAGGTGCTGAAGCACTTGGGCCTATTAACTGCACCACATCCGTAATCGTACAGTATCAGCTGGCTTCACCAAGGATGAGATCTCTGAGTTCGCTAGTAGTGCCCGCCTTCCCTACAGCATCAAACCCTTCACAGATGAGGTATTGTGTGATGTTGCACCTCTGGATGTTTGCGATGTATTATTAGGCCAACCATACTTGTGGAGGCGACATGCTGTGTATGATTCAAGGCCTCGTGCTGTCATTATTTCTTTGGGTAATTCATTATACAAGATACCGGAGGTAGCCCCACATATCGCCACCTCTTTAATCACTGCAAAGAAATGCAGCAAGCTCATCTCCCAGACTAGGAAATTCATTTTCTGTCTGGTTCACTCCCAAAGTAAGGGGAAGATTGTCGCCACATCCATGACCCCGCGAAGGGTTCCTCCCCACAATAGCAGCAACAAAGGGATACAGTCATGACAGAACACAGGAACAAATTCTCTTCACCCACAGGGGTACCACACAAGTTTCAGGTGGGTGACAAATTCTGGTTGCATCTGCAGAAAGAACACCTTACAAGAGCCCATCAGAAGCTTAGACCACTCCGACATGGTCCTTACTCCATTACCAAGGTTGTGGGAAACAATTTTTTGGAGCACAACATTCCCCCATTGCTTCGCTTGCACCAAGTGTTCAATGTGGACCACCCTTGACCATGCTTCACACCAGTATTGGACACATCAAAGATTGCATAATAGCTCACCAAGGACCAAGTTTAGTAGATGGAGGAACTCAACACAATGGCGAACATTGCTTCCTAAGGGGGGAGGAATGATCTAGGTGGATATTGGCGGCCACCCACCAAGTCCAGTTGGACCCCCACCATTGTTTCTTTCAGCTTTCTAGTTTCCTTAATTGTAGCACAGTTTACTATTTTTAGCAGTTTTTTGGGTCCTGAACTTCCCGAGCCGTTTTGAGGCCCTAAATGACGATTTTTGGGAAAACTAGGAGAAACATGGGTCCATGGACTGATGTTTCTCTTCCCAAAGTTGTAGTTTTCGGATAGATCTTTCTAACGAGATATTGTGCGCATGAAACGAAGATCGTATAGTTACGACCCCGGGAAGTTGATGTACCAATTTACCCAAACGGGGCCCACAGTTTGGTGTTTCATCTTCTAGGTTTAGATTTTTGGATGTTTAGGGTTTTCCATTGTTTCTCAACAATAAATAGGCCTTCGAGCCTCATTGTAACACAGTTTAGAGGCATGTAGCCGCCACATCTCTTCTCAGAGATAAAGCTACCATCGCCCTAGCTAGTTTATTTCCATTTTTGTTTGTAAGCGTATTTCAGTATTTTACATTAATGAAATGAAGTATTATTTCCGCTGCATATCTGTATTTATGGTTATCTCTGTAATTTGTTGCGTTCCTGTTTAAATCTGGATCAGATTGTCAATTAGTTTATAGCCATGGGAGCTAGCTTCAAACTCTCTAGTGCCACCATCAACACTTGCACAATGTTTTGGTTTAATTGAAAAGTTAGTAAGCCACCTAAATTTTGGTCATGGGTCAGAGGAGATAAGCCTTAATTTTTATTCTTTGGTTTATTCTTTGATGGGTGGAGGATTTCAAACTATTTGAGCATTCCCAAAGGGATCCTTTCTCTAGTCTATCAAGGTTGATTAAGTAGGAATTTTAGAATTCTCTGGATGATGTATCTCTCACTCATTTATTGCATGATTTAGAGTTTAGTGGAAATGAGTTATTTTTTTTTTCTTTAGAGGCAATATTTCACTTCCTTTCTTGGATTTGGTTTCATTTCTAGCTTTGGGTGTAGTTTCCTCAGAGCATCAATCAGTTTTGGGCATTGATTCATTTGATGGAGTGGTGTTTCTACATCGGGGAATGTTTTTATTGATGTTGTTTCTTCATGGGGGATAAGCCCAAGGTGTCATTATTTTTCATTTCTATGCTGTGTGGGGTCTCATATTCTTCTTAAGGTACTGACTAGCAATCAAATTTCATTATTGTAGATCCATCTTCTTGGAGTTCTAGTTTGAGAATATTAAATCCTTTCATTTAGTTTCCTTTTCCACCAATTCATTACATGATTAGGTTTAGGCCATGTATGTAGGCGTTTCATGTTTTTCTTCTTTCTTATTCTGACATAGTAGGATTGATGTTTTAAAGAGACATTTGGCTAATTTTTCTTGGTTATGTATGATGCAGTTCCTTATACAATTTTGATTAAGTATTCTAGGGTATTTTATTTTATTTTATTTCAAGGTTCTGTGGACAATAGAAGGATCTAACCTCAAAATTAGGGTTCATACATTCTCCTTTATGGATAAATCATTGTATTGTTTAGTTTGTTTTAAACAACAAAAATGACATTTTTTTTAGTGGATAAAATCAAGTTTCTAGCTATGAATAATTAGATTGAAAAGAATGTCAAGATCATCCAAATACTTAAAGAAAACCTCAAAATCATAATAATTGAATGAAGCATGCCCTGATGTGTTTCTCAATTGCTTTCTAGTATGAACCCTACCTCTTGATTACCAAGGATTTGGTTTTCTGGATGAACTTTTTGAACATTTATTGAGGGAGTCTTTGGATGTGGTGCTTCTGCCTCTTCTTCCTCTTCCTCTTTTTCTTCTTGTTCTTCATGTCCTTGTTGCTCTTCTAAGTCATCCTCTTGGGGCTCATGTTTGCTTGTATAATCTAATCGGTCATGTTGTTGTTGTCTTCTTGTCTAAAGATGATCCAGGTGGATATAGGTGGCCACCTGCCTATTCCACTTAGACCTTCAGTCAGTTTCACCAATTTCCTTTCTTATAGCAACATTTACTATTTTTAGCAGTTTTTCAGGTCTTGAACTTACGAAATAGTTTTGACCCCCTAAACAAAATTTTTTTGAGGTCCGCAGCAGGCCCATAGTCATTCGCAGAAGCCTGGGACAAATCATGTAATACTCAGATAGTTCTTTCCAATGAGGTATCATACGCGCCAAATGTAGATAATATGATCAAGTTATGAGCCTGGGGAGTTGTCTGCCCAACTAACCCCAACGAGGCCCCCAAACTCTCAGCATTTCATCTCACGGGGTTAGGGTTTTGGTTGTTTAGGGTTTTCCCTTGTTGTTCAATAATAAAAAGGCCCTTGAGCCTAATTGTAACATAGTTCAAAGGCATGTAGCCGCTACATATCTTCTCAGAGATAAGCTACCATTGCCCAAGCTAGTTTATTTCCATTCCTATATGTAAGCATATTTCAGTTCTTTCATATTAATGAAATGAAGTTTTATTTCTATTGCATCTCTGTTTTTATATGTATATCTGTATTTGGTTGTGTTCCTTCATAAGTCTGGATCAGTGGTATTAGAGTGATCTATTTCTTTTTTTTGCATGTCCCCAACGAGGTTAGGGTATAAGGAGTTAGGGCTCAAACTAGCTAAACCTTTGCAAGACCAACCTTGCAAAACCTGACGGCCTCCCATGGCAGAAGAAAAGAAAGACAAGGGGGTAGGAGATCCTTTCAAAATATTGCTCGAGGAAGCCCTCCAGTGAAAAAGGAACACAATGATGAATAACTTTACCTAGATCCTTCGATGACTACCCACAGGCGACACATATTCAACCAACAACCACTCTGGAGGCGACACTCCTTTTAAGGTACAAGTTAACTTTGACATTCCCATATTTGAAGGCCAGATAGATGCATACGTCGTAGATCGGTGGTTAAATATGTTGGAAGGATAATTTTTTAGTTCATGACTTTTCCAATCATGAAAAAATTACTTTTGCACTCCTCAAAGCCACCCCACATGTCAAGGATTGGTTGGAAACTTACTATGAACAAAAGGACAAGAGGGAATCCTCATTGTTTTTAGCCACACCCACTCGGAATTCTTTCCAATATGCCATCAAGTAACAATATTACCCTATCAGGAGCTATGAAGATAAATACATAAAGTGGACCACACTGCGGTAGGGAAGGGACCAAGATGTGCAGAGTTCACAAATTTTTTCCCTACCCTTTGTAGGAAGTTGGGTATCAAGGGTTCTGAGCGGAATTTGGTACTCAAGTACCATGACTGTCTACACAAGTACATCAAGGATGAGATGAAGTTCCTGGACATCTCCTTGCTTGGCACCGCCTATCGATACACTATTAAGATCGAGCAAAAATTTAAATAGAATAAGCGAGACTTTGGATCTGTGGATATGAAGCAAGGGAAAGGTACCCCCAAACCGCAAAACATCCTTGGAAATGGGTACCTATTCTTGATACGCTATTGAGATTGAGCAAAAATTTAAACAGAAGAAGCGAGACTTTGGATTTGCGAATTTGAAGTAAGGGAAAGGCACCCCCAAATTGCATAAAACTAGCTAAGTTATAAAGCTCCATGGGTAGTATGTTTTCTTTTTAGCAGTTTTGTTGAGGTCTAGGTGTGGCTTAACACCGAGGATGGTGTTCCCCAAGGGGGAGGGTTCTGTAACAACCCTGGTGAAAAGTTCATGTAATAAAATTTAATAAAGGAAAAATATGACCACGGGTAAGGGAAACGTATTCCAAGTTGAATGTTGGCAAATATATCATAGTGGGCATCACTAGATGTGTGTTTTTGGCTAATTAAATTGGCAAAGGCAAAGTCAAAGGCATTAAAAGGAAAAAATAAATTTTTGGACATTTATTTATGAAAATAAAGGAAAATAGGAGAAAAGTAAGGTGAAAGTTCAGAGGAGGAAATTGAAGGAAAATAATGGAAAATGAAGAAATTATACGATTCATGCATAAAAAGGCTTCTGAGGACCAGTTCATGGATTTTATCAAGTTCAAGTTTGGAGCTCTCTCATTATTTTCTCTCTCTCTCTCTCTCTCTCTTTCTCACTCTCTTGGTCACTTAGAGTTTTCTTGGAGCACTCTAGTTTGGAGCAAGGAAAGAAAAACAAGAAAAGGAAAGAAAGACAAGCAAGGAACAAGGAAAGGAAAGTGGGATCAAGCAGCTTCAGCAGGAATACTTGTAGGTAATCTTTTGCATGTGTGATTTCCTAGCTGGTTTGGACATGCATGGATTTGCATGTTGGTGTATGGTTCCCTTGCTGTCAGTGGCATGGTTTTACCAGGTTATGAAAATGGATTTCAACATATCCTAGCCTTTTTCCGGATAGCATGGTATGTTGGGATGTTTGTTTCGGTTTTTGAGCTTTGAAATTTCCGAATGGATTTCAGAATCCGGGGTGGAGGTGGTCTCAAGGTTCATTCCCAAAGGCATAGGAATCTCTTGACTGCTTTTGGTGGGATACACAGTAAAGCCCGAGGGAGCAGTATCAGTTTAGGGCCTAGTGATCCAGGTTTGGATTGTGGTAAAGCCTGAGAGATAAGGAGACGAAAAATTCCTCAAGGATAGTGGTGGATTCCGGATGGAATTCCAAGTTTTGTTTGGTTGTGATCGGAGCACCGGTTTTGGTGTGATCATGGTTTGATGAGGGTGGAGGTGGTTTAACCTTTGGATTACCTTGGTTGTTCTTTGATTGGTTGTTCTATGAGATCCCACATTCATGCTTGGAATATGGTACAGGAGTGACTGGTTGAAAGAGATATTTGGTTCAGCCATGTCCATGGTCGGGTGGTAGATGGAAGTCCCGAAACTAGTCATATTTGCCTATGATTAATAAAAGCTAATTCCTCTTACTTTTACACTAATTTATATGTGGATTTAATGGCTGCCATATCTATGATATTTACATGGTTTTATGCTAGTTATAAGCATGGTTGAATGACTGATTTATGTCATGTTTATTTCATGTATTTAATTGTAACTGTTAAAGGGATGGATGCAATACCTAATTGATGATTTAGTAGTTCAATGGAGAAGGAGGTGATCCTTCTAGTTATGTTTCATAAATTGTTTTAGTCATTTATGCTTTGTCTTGTATCTTAGACCTGTAGTTTGCATTGATGCCAAGTGTTTGACAGAATGTCATTCCTGGTTGGGGATGCTCTGACCTAGTCCTGATGGTGATTTTGGATTGATCAACATTGTTATTATGTTTTAAATGAATTTTGGAAGCTACAAGTGTCCTAGGCTGAGGCCAAGATTTTGGGCTGGAAAAGTGGCTTAAATCCTGGGGTCGCTGGCACAAAACTAGCAATTTCGGTCCACAGTCGCTGATAGGCAAGCCTGTGAGAGTGAATTTGGGTTTCTAGTCGCTCCCTTGCCCATAGCATGAGAGTGACAATGGCCTAAGAGCTTCCGAATAGTAGTGGGACCTAGGGACAAGCTGTGTGAGTGATTGACTTGTCTCCTGAGGGTTTTGTTGACGATGTTCGATGACTATATGCGATGTTTCGTCAGTTCCACTTCCTTAAGGTGACATAGGAGGTCGAATCTGATTTTAGTAGCATCTCTCCTCATGTTTACCCTAGTTGGCATGCTTACTTTGGGTAGAACTGGGAGGGGGTGTTACAAAATATTTTAGCAAGATTGAATTGAATTTTGGTTATCACTAGGTACCAATCGAGCCGTCTGATGTGTGGAAGACTGCCTTCAAATCCAAGGAGGGACTTTTCGAATGGCTAGTCATGCCTTTCAGGTTGTGTTGTGCTATGCAACAAACCCCCCATTTTTATTATGCATAATACAAATATGGACCCTTTTAAATTAAATTTTTACCCTATTTGTGAATAAAATTTCCAACTTTTATAAAATTATCACTTTTCAAAAAACCCTTTCACAACATATTAAAGTCTTCATCGTAAATCGCAAATCACATGTTTCCTTAGTAGCAAAGTTAAGCACATTCAAAAAAATGCTGATATGCGACTTGCGATTGAACTTTGTATGTGACAACCCGATCGCATATCGCACATCGGAGGATATTACGTCAACAACTTAAATGTTACCTATCAAAACCATGATATTGTGATCTTGCAATTTTGCGATATCGCATATCGCAGATCACAAGATCCATCAAACAAAGTTTCATTTGTGCCATAGCTTAAATATCCGATGCGACGGATTTGACAGATATTTAATAAGTGTTTTTGAGTCGGACACGAGTCAAGTCAGAATGAGTTAATACGATTATCATCCCTATGCATGTAATCATGGTGTTTGTTATGGTTGATTAATGCTGAACTCGTTCTTGGATCTTTTCTCACAAAGTTCAGTCATTTCATCAAATATTTTATTTTACATAACAATTAATTGTTGTTGGTTTTAATAGGAACTCCACTGAAATGATGTCCACTCGAAAGGTGATGCAGAAGCATACCGAGCAGTCTATCGCAGAAACTGAAAACACAAAGATGCCATCTGTCTTTACAGATATAGTATGCACTGCAGATGGAGGTGCGACTACATGGGAGAATATCTATACTATGCTGGAGAATGAAAATCCTGAAGTAACGGACATTCGTCCAACTGCTGACAACACATAACCGCCAGGAGTGCAATTCAGAGACATTGCGTGCTCTTTCCTTCACCGAATAGCAGCAAGGGCTAGACTCTTGCCATACATCGATATGATAAAATGGATAGTAGAGAATACAGAAGTCGAAGACAGACTTATCAAGACCACTAAAAATATGGCCTTATTTTATGAATCATAAAATTCTTATTTTTTCGAAACTTTTCTTGTTTTGAAAGTTTGAGAAATGTCAAAGAGAGTAATCAGAGATAGCTGGTTCTCCCAAGTGAATCGCCAATTGTTGTGCTATGCAACAACCCCCACCATTTTTTTTATGTATGATACAAATATGGACCCTTTTAAATTAAAATTTTCCCCTCTTTGTGAATAAAATGCCAACTTTTAGAAAATTGTCACTTTTCAAAAAACCCTTTCACAACATATTAAAGTCTTCATCGCAAATCGCAAATCGCATGATTCCTTAGTAGCAAAGTTAAGCACATTCAAAAGAATACTGATATGCGACTTGCGATTGAACTTTGTACGCAACATCCTGATTGCATATCACACATCGGAGCATATTATGCCAACATCTTAAATGTTACCTATCAAAACCCTGATATTGTGATCTTGCGATTTTGCGATATCGCATATCGTAGATCGCAAGATCCATCAAACAAAGTTTCATTCACACCATAGCTTAAATATCTGTTGCGACAGATTTGACAGATGTTTAATAAGTGTTTTTGAGTCGGACACGAGTCAGGTCAGAATGAGTTGTTAGATAGCTAGTTGTTAGTAGCTAGTTCCTTGTTGGAGGCTCCAATAAGGTAAAAGTGCATTTAATTTTTCATCCTTGAATTTGTTTTATTAGTACTATTTCTGAGTTTCTTTTGTATATATCAAATGAAGAGAGACTAATCATCTCTCTCTCGATAGTCTTACATTTTATTGCAGAAATTGCTAAGTTTTTGTAGGTTCCAAGATGATGAAAGAAGATCACTATATGCACGAGTGTCTTTTAAAGACCAAGTTTCTTTCAGAAGGGCATGATCATTCCATGTCAAATCATATCCACTACACTATTGCTACTAAATAGATACCAATTTTACCATTTCTACAAATTTTAAGCCTACAGTCGAACCATAAATTTCCATCTCCCTACTACCAAAAACGCATTTCCCTTCACAATCTTTGTACTTTCCTGCCTCATTTTCACTCACCCTTAACCCAAAAATAAATTCATTCAACTCCCTTACAAAGCTGAGTCACCCCATTTTCCTTTTCCTTTATGCCAAATAAACCTTGCTTCAATGCAAATTTTCCACCTATAGTCCTTCAAATTATCATTTCATACTCTCGTTGGATGATGGAGGATTCATTAAGGCCTCTCTTCTAACAAGTCTTGATCCATCGACTCTGACACATGATCTAAGATCAAGACTAGAGATATTTCAAGTACCTTGAGGCTTGCATGCCTTAATGGTAAGTTCTCTTGCTAATAAACAATGGGAATACATCAATGTCCCATGTTTTTTAGATCTTCTAGGTGACTCGACTACGACACATCTATATGTACCTCGTAAAATGTACTTAGGCATCTTGAAACTCATTGACATTAATGGTGAGTTGTCTCGTGTTGGTTAATGAAATTCATTAATGACCAGTAATCCAATAGTTTATTTTCTATGTTCGACATCAACATGCCTATTCCCATAGATAATAATTATTCCACTAAGTGGGAATGAAAGAAGACTACATGATTTCAGCAGTTTGCAGCAGGACCCAATTAAAAATTCAGTTGTCATAGCAATAAAGCTTTCAATTTCATCATCTATTCATACAACCAAGAGAAATAGAAAAGCAGATTAGATTCTTTTACTTCACATTCCATGATCTAGCAAAAATGGCCACACTCTTCTATATACATAGCTTATCCACTTTTTAGGTAGGTTAAGGTATGTTATTTTCTAATATTTAATCATGTAATTCCTTAAATGCTAAAATTGCGATTTTGGAAAATCCTTCACCTCATTTATATTTCCTTTCTCATTTACAAAAAACTGAAAACACCTTTAGTTGGGGGGAAGGGATATATATTCATATTCACATTCCATGCCACATGTCACATTTCATTTCATCCTAACCAACATATTTTCCCCAATCAACTATTATTGCATTTTGATTCAAAAAAATTATATGTTTTGCAATAATCAATTGATGAGCACACTAAATGGTTGACATTCACTATGGGACTTAAAAATGAATATTCAATCATTTCAATTACTTTGATGCAACAAAAATAACAAAAGTATTGTTACACAAGAACCAATACTCATAAAATTTTGGTTGTCACACAAGAACCAACGACAATATATATAATATATATATATATATATATATATATATATATATATATACTATATATATATATATATATATATATAATATATATATATATATATATATATATATATATATATATATATATATATATATATATATATCTTGCAATCAAATATCTTTCAAAGTACACTTTGCAAAAAGAATAAAATTGCCAAATAATATGATTATGAAAAGTTAAAAGAGAATCAATACAAAGTCAAAGCTCATATAGAAGCAAACAATTTCAAGATGATCAACTTAAGATTAAGGGAATCAATGCAATAGTTGCATGAGGACATGCAACATCTTCGGTTGGGGGGTATGTTGGGCCTCCAAAATGTCATCCACTTTCACTTTCATTTCCATCATTCTACCCTCATTCCGCAACTCTATAGCCCCATAACCTTACATTAAGTAACCATTTTCATAATCATATGGGTTTATCATTATTATTTTCTAAGTAATTTATTTTAAGTATTATAAGTGAATTTATGATTAAATATTACGAAATTAACATGTTTTCCTATATCTCTAAAAGTGTTATGAGTTTTGTGATATTGTAGGCCTACTTGGAGATTCTAGAAAGATCCTATTTAACAACCCAACCACAAATTCGAATTTTAAAATCCAACTTTGAAGATTTGTGGAATAATTGTAGAAGATGTGGATCATTAACTATGCACGTTCAAAGGAGAAGAATCGTGGATGAGAGAACTTTGAGAGGATTTGTATCTTACATTTTTAGGTGATTGGTTGTAACCACAAGAGATAAATGTGGATTTAGGAGAGACCCAAGGATCTATATTTATTGAATAGTTATCCTCAACTTTTGTATAATTAGGAGTGCACCCTTCATACAAAGGATTTTTAGCTGTCAGTGTTAGGTGTTAGAGATGTTAGAAGTTGCTAAGTTGCTAGGTAGCTAGTTGTTAGTAGCTAGTTGCTAGTTGGAGGCTCCAAGTTCTACGTTCTAAGTTCCATCCAAGATGTGATTTGCAAAGTGAAGATGGAGAATTCTTGTAATATCTTGTAACTTAATTTTATGAAATACATACTACTACTTTGATCTCCAATATGTGATAGTTGTTCGGTGTGCTTGCTGAGGAATGGAGGGCCCCCATCAACCACAGTTTGCACATATTTGTACATATTGGTAACATGGTATAATTATGTCATTTCAATTCAGCAAGTATGATTTCAATTATGAAAGTGTGGTGTGATTTTTCATTTATGCAAGTGTGGTGTGATTTAAATTATGCAAGTGTGATTTCAATTTCTTTATGTTTGGTTTGGTTTGGATTAGATTGATTTAATTTGTTTTGTTAATAGTTTTAATTGCATTAGATATTTATTTTGATAAATAATCACCTAATACATATAGTACATGTATATCTCATCAGTTTATGAACCTCGGGTTGAAAATTAATAACGGGAAATTAACTCACAATTAAATTACCCAACAATTGCATCATCAAAATTTTCTCAAAATTATTCATCTTTTTATAAATCTAAATGTTTATATGGAATGCATCAATGTACATTATGATGATCCATGTATTTAATTTCCATTTGATCTATGAAAACCTGAGATCCATCTAAATATATACATGGAAGCAAAAGAAAAGGTATTACCATCAAGTGGATGAGAAAATTCTATCTATTCGAATATATGTATGCAAGTAGAAGCAAAGAGACTACTTTGGAAATAAAATTTCTCTTAAATCCAAAGGACAACAAGTAATTAAGCTACAATGCTACATTCAAAACTGAGACATCTTCAAACATGTATGCTTCCATCAAGTCTAGAGGAGAAAATCTTATTCATCTTTGTATCAAAATTCCAAGAAGTGTTCATCATGAAGAATCATATGAATGAATCTAGCTCAACAGAAGATCATGTACAAACGGCTACAAAAGATTATTTGATGCATAGATCCTTTTTATGTTTGCAAAGAACTACTACCTAAGAAAATTATGAACATGTTTTTACAATTAGAAATGAAACATGTGATTAAGCTACTATGCTACATTCTACAACATCACCGGGACTCCTCTAAATCCTTTAGTTGTGTATCATGAAAGTAAAAATTCATACGTTATGCTACATTAGAATGCATGAGTTTGAAAGAATGCAAAATAGGAATCCTGGAAGTATTGGAAAAAATGGGAGAGGAATCTTGAATTGCTTCTACAACATGAAGTATTCTTAGGTATCCTTGACACAATACCTTGAATAGATTTTTTTTTTTAAAGAAGAAGAGGGAAAATACAGACCTAAATGCAAATGATAGTTAATGAGTCATTGAAAAAATATAAATCTTACTACGAAGCAAAATATTGCAACGACATTTCTCTAGCAAACCAAATGAAAAAAAAGGAGGCATCTCTAGCATTAATTCATTCAACAATTGAATAACATTTCTCTAGCAAACCAGATGAAAAAAAGGGAGGCATATCTAGCATACATTCATTCAACAATCGAATAAGTGCATGCATACCAAATGTTGCAAATAAAAATCAAACTATATCCATCTTAACTTTGGATCTATCAAGCACCGAGAGGGATCAAATCTCTTTTCACTCTAAAAGATGTTTGCATCTATATAGATTTGATCCCTCTCGAGGCTTAGTAGATCTAAGATGGATCTACATTGGTTTAATTATTAATTATAAATATAAATAATAATCATTAATATTATGTTTTTTATTTTATTTTTACCAACCCAAAATATTAAAGATTACAACATCTCTACCATACTGTACTGGGATCAAATGTTTACATAGGAGTTAAGATTACTTAAGAACCTCAAATATAAAGAATTGTTTTAATAAAAAGTGAATTGAGGGAGGGGAAATCTTGGATAAAATATAATATTACTATCTTTTACCACCCCCACCCAATAAAAAGTGGCCAAGGGTAGAGCGGAATATTAATTAAAATGTAATATTATTATATTTTACCTAATATTTCCCATCACATTTTAACCTAAATATTACATTTTACTCAAATATTGGGTAAAAGATAATATTATAATATTATATTTTATCCAATATAACCTAGTAAAAAGTGAATGGAGGTAGGAAAAAATATTAGACTAGTACAACCACATTAAAATATTAATGTGGTTGATAAGTTGAAGACTTCATAAATATAACAAAAAAAACTATTGCAACACGAAGAATGTCTTACCAATGCACACATTTACTTGATTAACCATGTATAAAAAGGTTATGGGTCAACTTAAACTTGAGAAAAAAAAGAAGAAAGAATTACACATCTTATTGTAAAATGGACCATTTTTCTAAATAAAATTTGCTCATATATAAATGAATGTTATAAATAAGAATAATGAATTTCTCATGGAGGAACTTATTAGAATTGGAATAATATCAAACCCCTTAGGAAATTGGTAGGTGGGGAGCCACTTGGGAGGAATCTAATTTTTTAAATTTATTAAAACTAGTGGACCATTTTGCTAAATAAAATTTGTTTATATACAAATTAATGTTCTAAAATATAATGAGGAACTTATCATAGAGGAGGTTATTAGAATTGGAATAATCTCAAATCACTAGGAAATTGGAGGGCAGGAGCCACTTGGCACGAATCTAATTATTTAAATTTATTAAAAGCCAATACAACCTAACAAACTCTGTAACACACTATAGCCCTTGATAAGCATTCAGACTAAGCATATGCTGAGCATATTCTCTTGATAATAAATTTAGGTAGTCAATTAAAAAACAAAATAAAAAATCAACACATCCTCATTCACCTTAAGTTGAAATGAGAAACCTTCAACAAATATTGGCTAAACTATGATATTATAATATTATATTTTATCCAATATAACCTAGTATAAAGTGGATGGAGGTAGGAAAAAATATTAGACTATGACAACCACAATAAAAATATTAATGTGGTTGATAAGTCAAAAGCTTCATAAATATAACAAAAAAAACTATTTGAACACGAAAAATGTCTTACCAATGCACACATTTACTTGATTAACCATATATAAAAAGGTTATGGTTCAACTTTAACTTGAGAAAAAAAATAATTACACATCTTTTTGTAAAATGGATCATTTTGCTAACTAAAATTTGCTTATATATAAATGAACTCTATAAATAATGGTGATGAATTTATCATGGAGGAACTTACTAGAATTGGAATAATCTCAAATCCCTAGGAAATTGGTGGGTCTAATTTTTTAGTTTTATTAAAATTAATGGACCATTTTGTTAAATAAAATTTGTTTATATATAAACTAGCAATTGCACTAAATGTTGCAATGGAAACGTCCTAAGTCGGTAGCATATGAAAAAAAAGCATAGATGAAGAGTGAATCCTCAAAGTAGATTATTTGAGGGAACACCCACTTATTTAGAGTGGATGTTTGCTTATCCTTTTGAACCAGTAATTTAGACTAGACATTCCCCATTGGTTCAACTTCCAAAAGCATGGCTTTGTAATATTTGATTCCAAAAAACAATGCATTGTCATTTGTTAAGGCACCATCAAAGACATAAACAAGACTCATGATATCTTAACTTATTAGCATTTAAATGAAAATTTGAAGATGTGTTGTCAGAAACAGTGAAGTATGAAAACATAGGGGAAAAGGATTGAGTTACTTACTTAGAGATGCATATGTATCAAGTGCCTTGCAGTTGAACAACATTAATGTAATATCTTGCCTTGATCGGTGATAATTACTTGAGCACCTCCTGTTTTGTGACAGCTTAGTGTGAAAACATAGGGAAAATGATTGAGTTAGTTACTTAGAGATGCATATGTATCAAGTGGATTGTGTTGAACAACATTAATGTAATATCCTGCCTTGTTGGGTGATCAGGTACTTTAGTGCCTCCTGTTTTGTGACCAACTTCACATAGGGGAAAAGGATTGAGTTACTTACTTAGAGATGCATATGTGTCAAGTGGCTTGTAGTTGAACAACATTAACGTAATATCCTGCCTTGCCTTGTTGGGTGATCAGGTACTTTAGTGCCTTCTGTTTTGTGACCAACTTCACATAGGGGAAAATGATTGAGTTACTTACTTAGAGATGCATATGTGTCAAGTGGCTTGTAGTTGAACAACATTAACGTAATATCCTGCCTTGCCTTGTTGGGTGATCAGGTACTTTAGTGCCTCCTGTTTTGTGATTAGCTTCACATAGGGGAAAAGGATTGAGTTACTTACTTAGAGATGCATATGTATCAAGTGGTTTGTAGTTGAACAACTCTACCTTGTTGGGTGATCAGGTACTTTAGTGCCTCCTGTTTTGTGGTTAGATTCACATAGGGGAAAAGGATTGAGTTACTTACTTAGAGATGCATATGTATCAAGTGGCTTGCAGTTGAACAACATTAACGTAATATCCTACCTTGTTGGGTGATTAGGTACTTTAGTGCCTCCTGTTTTGTGACCAGCTTCTCCCTTCCTCTTGGAAAAGTGTATGGGGCTATCCACATCCTTGCTTGGTTAGAATGGTGTCTATCACTATGTTGTTGGAATCTACATGCACATGGGATTCCATCTTCTTATCGAGAAGGACCCAGATTGGTGAATTCTAGTCATAGGTCAGAGTACAAGCCAAAGACTGATACATCGTGGTCAGGAAGTCATGTTTATATGATACACAAACCTTTAACGACCTCCGGAAAATGTGATAAAAATCAAGGATAGTCTCCCCCACCCTGATTGAGTCTCAACTCTTGCTAAGGCATAAATTTTTAGTATATTTGGCTTGGATTGGAGAATGTGATAATTCTCAAAGATAAACCTTTTACAATAACCCTAATAAAGAATCTTTGAACCTTTGGAGTGTACGTGCATGCCTACAACTGAATCAATATTGAGTGAACAACAGAATGGTTTTTTTCAATAACCCCCTAATAGAGAATCCTACAATTGAATCAATCTTGAGTGAATAAGAATGGCTTTTTTCAATAACCCCCTAATAGAGAATTTTTGGACCTCTGAAGTGTACGTGCATGCCTACAACTAAATCAATCTTGAGTGAACAACATAAGTAACTGAATGTTAACCCGAAAAGAAAAAAAACAAAATGATGACGTGAGGAGAAGCAATTTGATGACGCTGTAGTCTAATGAGACTGCTTTTTTGCCGAGGAAGTTGTGGCCATATTTTGGAAAAATCTGGGATTTTTGTAAATCCTTGTTACAATTGATTTTTGTAAATCATTGTTACATTTGTTAAACTTCTATGTGCCTTGTAAATCCTTGTTACAATTGATTTTTGTAAATCTTTGTTACATTTTGTTAAACTTCTATGTGCCTGGGGACCTTTTTCATGGTGTTAAATCCATTTCCATCATCAAAAACATAATTCAAACACTGCCTCTACAAGATGTTTTGAAATTTATTTTACCTGCGGCAACTTTTGACCACTTTTGACCATCCCAGCAATTTCTTTGCCTTGTTCCTCCCCAGAAGACTCCTTAATGACTCTTTCTTAATTTATGTGTTTTCTAAGATATCCTTTGATATATTTATGAAATGTTGCAAATTAAAATTTGATAAATTTTAGTGTAAGTTCTTTCAGTTGCCTATATTTAAGAAATATCACAATATTAAATTTTTATAGTTTGTCTTTTATTTTATTTTTTATTTATTTTATATGATCAATTTCTTTTGAAAACTAAAAATAAATGTGACAAGGGTTATGAGCTAATGGATTTAAACTAAAGGATAATGATGGAAAGTGAAGGGTTCAAAGTGGGAGTTTTGAGAATGTCTTTTTCATTTTCATTTTTTAATTTTATGATTATTTTAGTTTTCAAAAATTATAGGATAAATTGGAAAACTAAGAGTTTAGGGTTTATGATTTTAGGTTAAATAATAATGATTGAAGGTGAAATATTAAATGATTTGAGTGAAAAAATTATAATTAATGTTTGAGGATTCAAAATAGAGTTTAAAAACATATTTAGTAATACTATTATTTTAGTTTTAAAAAATTATAGGATAAAATGGAAAACTAAAGTTTTAGAGTTTATGATTTTAGGTTAAATAATAATGACGGAAGGTGAAATGTTAAATGATTTGGGTGAAAAAATTATAATTAATGTTTGAGGATTCAAAATAGAGTTCAAAGACATATTTAGTAATACAATATTTTACATTGAAAGGTTAAAGATGAAGGTTTAAAAATGAAGGTTAAAGATGAGGGTTTAAAAATGACAGAGTCTAGCTTATACCTGAAATGACATTTTTCAAGACATTTTTCTGGTTAATTGATTTTAGGTTAAATAATAATGATGGAAGGTGAAATGTTAAATGATTTGAGTGAAAAAATTATAATTAATGTTTGAGGATTCAAAATAGAGTTTAAAGACATATTTAGTAATACAATATTTACATATTTAGAGTTTATGATTTTAGGTTAAATAATAATGATGGAAGGTGAAATGTTAAATGATTTGGATGAAAAAATTATAATTAATGTTTGAGGATTCAAAATAGAGTTTAAAGACATATTTAGTAATACAATATTTACATATTTTGAGTTCATGATTTTAGGTTAAATAATAATGATGGAAGGTGAAATGTTAAATGATTTGGGTGAAAAAAATTATAATTAATGTTTGAGGATTCAAAATAGAGTTTAAAGACATATTTAGTAATATTGTATTTACATATTTAGACTTTATGATTTTAGGTTAAATAATAATGATGGAAGGTGAAATGTTAAATGATTTGGGTGAAAAAATTATAATTAATGTTTGAGGATTCAAAATAGAGTTCAAAGACATATTTAGTAATACAATATTTACATTGAAAGGTTAAAGATGAGGGTTTAAAAATGACATAGTCTAGCTTATACCTGAAATGACATTTTTCAAGACATTTTTCTGGTTAATTGGTTTTAGGTTAAATAATAATGATGGAAGGTGAAATGTTAAATGATTTGAGTGAAAAAATTATAATTAATGTTTGAGGATTCAAAATAGAGTTTAAAGACATATTCAGTAATACAATATTTACATATTTAGAGTTTATGATTTTAGGTTAAATAATAATGATGGAAGGTGAAATGTTAAATGATTTGGATGAAAAAATTATAATTAATGTTTGAGGATTCAAAATAGAGTTTAAAGACATATTTAGTAATACAATATTTACATATTTTGAGTTCATGATTTTAGGTTAAATAATAATGATGGAAGGTGAAATGTTAAATGAATTGGGTGAAAAAAATTATAATTAATGTTTGAGGATTCAAAATAGAGTTTAAAGACATATTTAGTAATATTGTATTCACATATTTAGACTTTATGATTTTAGGTTAAATAATAACGGTGGAAGGTGAAATGTTAAATGACTTGGGTGAAAAAAATATAATTAATGTTTGAGGATTCAAAATAGAGTTTGAAGACATATTTAGTAATACAATATTTACATTGAAAGGTTAAAGATGACGGTTTAAAAATGAAGGTTAAAGATGAAGGTTTCAAAATGACATAGTCTAGCTTATACCTGAAATGACATTTTTCAAGACATTTTTCTAGTTAATTGATTTTAGGTTAAATAATAATGATGGAAGGTGAAATGTTAAATGATTTGGAAAAAAATTATAATTAATGTTTGAGGATTCAAAATAGAGTTTAAATACATATTTAGTAATACAGTGTTTACATATTTAGAGTTTATGATTTTAGGTTAAATAATAATGATGGAAGGTGAAATGTTAAATGATTTGGGTGAAAAAATTATAATTAATGTTTGAGGATTCAAAATAAAGTTTAAAGACATATTTGGTAATACAATATTTACATATTTAGAGTTTATGATTTTAGGTTAAATAATAATGATGGAAGGTGAAATGTTAAATGATTTGGTTGAAAAGAATTATAATTAATGTTTGAGGATTCAAAATAGAGTTTAAAGACATATTTAGTAATAAAGTATTTACATATTTAGAGTTTATGATTTTAGATTAAATAATAATGATGGAAGGTGAAACGTTAAATGATTTGGGTGAAAAAATTATAATTAATGTTTGAGGATTCAAAATAGAGTTTAAAGACATATTTAGTGATACAGTATTTACATTGAAAGGTTAAAGATGAAGGTTTAAAAATGACATAGTCTAGCTTATACCTGAAATGACATTTTTCAAGACATTCTTCTAGTTAATTGATTTTAGGTTAAATAATCATGATGGAAGGCGAACTGTTAAATGATTTGGGTGAAAAAATTATAATTAATATTTGAGGATTAAAAATAGAGTTTAAAGACATATTTAGTAATACAATATTTAGATATTTAGAGTTTATGATTTTAGGTTAAATAATAATGATGGAAGGTGAAATGTTAAATAATTTGGGTGAAAAAATTATAATTAATGTTTGAGGATTCAAAATAGAGTTTAAAGACATATTTAGTAATACAATATTTACATTGAATGGTTAAAGATGAAGGTTTAAAAATGACATAGTCTAGCTTATACTTGAAATGACATTTTTCTGGTTAATTAAAAGGTTAGAGATGAAGGTTTAAAAATGGCATAGTCTAGAGTCTAGCTTATACTTGAAATGACATTTTTCAAGACATTTTTCTGGTTAATTGAAAGGTTAAAGATGAAGGTTTTAAAATGACAAATGACATTTTTCAAGACATTTTTCTGGTTATTTGAAAAGTTAAAGATGAAGTTTTAAAAATGACATAGTTTAGCTTATACCTCAAATGACATTTTTCAAGACATTTTTCTAGTTAATTGAAAGGTTAAAGATGAAGGTTTAAAAATGACACAGTCTAGAGTCTAGCTTATACCTGAAATGACATTTTTCTGGTTAATTTTAATCAAAATCGGGCAAAGATTTTTTTTTTAGGGTGTCAAAATAATTTATGCATTAAAAATACAAAAAATCACATTTTTTCTTGAAATTGAAATTGTATCTTCGTGAAAAATGTTATCTTGTCTATAAGTTAAACTAGGTCTTTAAAAATTAATGTTACATAATAAAATGAAAAGTTAGACTTAAATTCGAGAGTAATGAATTAAGAATTATGATGAAATAATAATTATAAAAAAACATATTTTTGATTTTTTTTTTAAACACCATTTTACGATAATGATCAATAGTTCTATAAATTGAATTAGTATTCATGTTTCCATTATGGAGATTGTACACCTAAAACAATAAGCAATACTGAATTAAAACAATCATGATTCCTAAAAAATGTGAAGATGAGAAGTAAAGAAGATGTGAAGATGAGAAGTAAAGAAGGGAATACTAATTTTATAATAATAATATGAAATTATAATTTAGTTAATTTAGTTAATTTTTATTTATATATAAATGTGAAGGTGTATGTATCAGATAATAATAAAAGAGGAAATTAAAAATATTTTGTTATAAAAGAAAACTAAAAATAGTAAAAATGAATTATGATGAGTCACACACAATGTAAATGTGTGATAAAAATAGATAAAATAAACCTAATTAATAAAAGAGGAAATGAAGAAGACTTTTTTATAAAAGAAAACTAAAATAGTAAAATTGAATTAATGATGAGTCATACACATGAACATAACAAAAGAAATAGTCAGTGAAAATGTAAATGTGTGATAAAAAGATAAATAGACCTAATTAATAAAAAAGGAAATTAAAAACACTTTCCTATAACAAAAAACTAAAAATAGTAAAATTGAATTAATGATGAGTCATACACATGAACATAACAAGAGAAATAATAAGAATGCCCAACTAAAAATAAATTTAAAACCATGAAATCTATT
>APFE030085050.1:322224-341470 GCA_000404065.3 Pinus taeda
CTTCTATGGTGGTGAAAATCACATCAAACTTTGAGGGTAGGACCCTCAATAGTTTCTCCACAATCCTCCTTTCTTCAAGAACTTCTCCATGAGTCCTCATTTGTGTGACCAAACCAATCACATGTGTGATCAATGAGTCAATATTGTCTGACTCCTTCATTCACAGGTTTTCAAAATCTCTCCTCAGCAACTGTAGTTTAGCTGTCTTCACTTTCTCCATGCCTTGATAGGCTGTTTTGAGAGTTTTCCATGCTTCTTTGGATGTCTTAGCTGCTGCTATCCTTGGAAACACACCATGGTCCACTGCTTGATACAAGAATACAAGGGCTTTTGAATCCTTCTTCCTATTGCTCTTTAATATATATTTCTCTGCCTGAGTTAATCTGTTAAAATCATTTTCATCTGCTAGTTCTTCAAAACCATCTTGAACTAATTCCCATAAATCTTGACAGACAAACAGGGCTCTCATGGTTATTGCCCAATAGTCATAGTTTTTCCCATTGAACTGTGGGAATTGAGGGTTAAACATACCCATGCTTGTGCTGGTGCTGGCCATTCTAGCACTCCTTAACTTATGCTATAAAATGCTTGACTATGTATTAAAATAACTGATTGTCTCTTCAGCAGTTACAAAAAAATCTTTGAGGAATACCTGGATCTTTTTAACTGAGTCTTCACTTTGCTGGAGAAGATTTACTGCAGCCAGAAAACTCCTTCCTTCAGCTTCTTTGAATGTCTTCAAAGAGCCTGAACAAGCTCTGATACCACTGTTGGGGATTTTTCTGGTAAAATCCCAAAAACAACACAATCTTGCACACAGAGACAATGCTCTGTTTTCTCCACAGGAATTTTAACACAGCGGAAACATAAAAAAAAATTCTGAGCAGCAGACATAATTCATACACACCAGGGATTTCTATTCATAAAAGGATTGCTGTTACAGATTATAATCTTCCTCTCTCATAGAGGGATTCACCAATTACAATTCACTGCTATGTGAAAATTACATATATATTTCTCACGCTGCTGTGTGGATCCTTTTTCATATACAGAACATTACATACGCACTGCTATGCTTCCCTTCTCTCTTGCTTCAACTACAACAAAAAAACATTACATTTATATATGACTACCAAGAACTTACATCCATTTTTCACTTGCCATGCTGCCGTAAAATAAAAAACAATAAAATTAAATGGTTTCACCAACTTTTACTTGTGCCCATACTTCCGCTGAAATAAAAATTAAAAACTTCATCAAAAACTTACCAACCCACAGTAAATTTGCATTTACTGTTTTACTGACATAAACGGCGGTAAAGAAACTTTTACTTCACGTCAAATTTATTTGCAGCAGGCCTGTACTTCAACCAGTATTCAATTTGACTTTGGAAACCCATCGGGTCCGAGCTTTATCGCATCACATGCACATATGCAAAAGTGTGCACCCATGGTTTCCCCGATTGCGAAAATACTGTGGACCCGATAATTTATCAAAAAGAATTAATACCATTGTCGGGTCCGAGTTATCGGCGATTGCTCACTTATGAAAAGGTAATGCACCACTTGAAACGTCGATAGCGATACACCGATGCGATATCGGCGATTGCATATCGCAAACACCAAAAAACTTTATATCTCCCCACTGCCTTTTCGCCGATGCGATATCGGCGGATCGCTCATCGCTGAGGTCGCTCGCTGCTGCTGCACTATTCACCCGATGCGCAGTTGAAATTACTTTTCAACAAGAGTAACAAGAAATGCTCAAACTTCGTGATATGAAATCAAGAATAATAGCAAGATCATTCAATCCTAAACAAATCGTCTGCAACCCACTATCCAAGCCGCCGAGATACAGCGGGTAACATAATTCCCAACCACCAGAGCAAAAAATCGAAATTTTTAGGCACACCTAGACAGCACAAAAAGCACAAGACCCTAACACGAGAGTCCCTGATCTCATAAGAGATCTAAATTCGGTGATGCTACAAGAGCTCGAAATTCTTCGGCGCCCGTGTAAACCTAGACAGCCCAAGACCCCAACACTAAAGCGGCCAATCCCTCACAGTGATCCCATAAGCATGAAATTTCATTCTAAAAAGATACAACCATTGCTGCTGAAATTTGTTTCCATACTCCGAGAGTTTATCGAAGATGTTAAGTGACCACTAGTTCTCATGGATATATCTTGGTTCTATCACATATAACTGCCAGATGAACCCTGGTTCTTGTGGATATATTTTAGTTTTATCAAATATAATTAATTACGTCGTAAGAGGTTTCCTTTGAAATGAACTCTCATTTGATCCTCGCTGTTGTTGTTATACACCACAACACCATCAAATTAAGTGTTAAATGATTAAAATGTTACCATTGATCTCATAACTCCTTACCCTCGGTTGATCTCATAACCGAATCCTTACCCTCAGCTTGATCTCATAACCCACTAATTTGATTTATTCCGTACCAAAAGCTCGAAAATAATAAAAGTTTTTCCTTTCTGTTTAAATTTTTTATTTTTGGTATTTTACAAAAAATCTCGTTAACAAATATTCATCTTTGATATGCATTTTGCATTCTTTGATTTAAACTGTGTCAGTACCTTGTTATTCTAGTGAACCATGATTTCTGGATTGATGTCATATTTCTTGCTCCAGTGAATTTTGTAAATACAATTGAGTAATTTTTTTCCCTTTCTGTTCAATTTTTTTTTAATTTTTAGTATTTTACATAAAATCTTGTTTAGAAATATTCATCTTTGATCTGCATTCTTTAATTTAAGTCCCTTGTTATTTTTCCATAGGTGGAAGCTGGAAGTTTATATTCACAAAGTTCTTGCATCAAGATTCCGCTGAACCATGATTTCTGAATTGATGTCATATTTATTGCTCCAGTAAATTTTGTAAATAGTATTGAATAAAAGTTTTTTCTTTCTGTTCAAATTTTTTATTTTTGGTATTCTACGAAAAATCCTGTTTACGAATATTCATCTCTGATCTACATTTTTGAAACTGTGTCATTCTTTGGTTTTTTCATAGGCTGAAGTTGGAAGTTTATATTCACAAAGTTCTTGCTTCAAGTTTATATTCGCAAAGTTCTTGCTTCAAGTTTCCACTGAATGGATTGCTGTCATATTTATTGCTCTAGTAAATTTTGTAAATAGAATTGATTAAAAGTTTTTTCTTTCTGTTCAAATTTTTTAGTTTTGGTATTCTACAGAAAATCATTTTCCTTTTTAAAAATATTCATCTTTGATCTACATTCTGCATTCTTTAATTTAAACATTTAAACTGTGTCGTCCCTTGTTTTTTTTCATAGGCTAAAGCTGGAAGTTTATATTCACAAAGTTCTTGCTTCAAGATTCCACTGAACTATAATTTCTGAATTGATGCCATAATTATTGAGTTGAAAATAATTAAATATTATTTTGTATTAATGGAGAAATGGTTACATAGTTGTAACGTATCTCCTTAGTTTAGGATTTGTTCCTAGAATCTAGGAGTGTGGTTGCAACTTCCTGATTTCTAAAGTTGTATGTAATGATGTAATCTTTTCATTGATGGTAATAGTGTACGAGAGTGATCTCTCTGTTTTGTGAGTGTAGTCTCCAGGGGCAGGCCACACCTATGAGCTACATCTCATTCTTTTCAATTCTGTTCATATTTTATCTTGGTATCAGAGCTCAGATTGGGTGAGCCTGATCTTGTATCACCTTTGTGGCTGAAGTGCCTTTGTAGCTAGCTAGCTTGCCTGTGTGGTAGAATTGCCTGTGTGGCTTGAAGTGCCTCTATGGCCGCGTGTACACAAGAGCTCTGTGCTCAATTGAGCAGGTGGACTGCAGAACACCTGGCTCGGACTCGGAAGTTTTTTTTTCCTGAGTAAAAGGGGGTTGGCACGGGTTTCTGGCTATTAAGCGCGCCAAAAGTCTATATTGGCGCGACTGTTTCTTAATTAAGCGTGCCAGAATACCGCATTGGCGGGGATTTTGAGGGAAAAATCTCGCCAGCATCTTTGCCTTGCACAAATTTTTTCTTGGCGCGTATTTTTTGCTCAGGAGAGTGCCAACTCACCTTCAAGGAGATCTGCGGGAAGACTCATCTTCGTTTGGCGATTTGCGAGGGGTGCAGATTGGCGAAGTTGCAGATCTATCCGGGAGAGGCAGAACGGATCAATTTTGATCAGATCAAATTTGTCGGCTGTATTGAAAAACGCCGAATTTGCTCATCGGAGCGGGATTGCCAGACACTGTAGATCGGTGGTAGAAGTGACAGATCGATCTGACAGGTATAATTTTTTTTTGTGGGTAGATTCATTTTCTAGATCTGATCAGAATGAGTAATATGATGGAATCTTACCTTCACGAGTCTGGTAAACTCGATGGATCTAACTTCACGAATTGGAAGTTTAGATCCAGACCTTGCTTGAGGGTGCGAATGCTTGGTCCATAGTTACAGGTGATGAGCTGAAGCCGAACGCAGGGACACAGGAGCAAGAATGGGAGAAACGAGAGAACAAGGCGAAAGTGTTGTTGAAGATGTCCGTGAAGGACAGTGTTATCCCGCACATCCGAGAATGTAAAACGTCCTCGGAGATCTGGACGACCATCAAGAATCTGTATCAGACCCAAAACACAAGTCGAATTATGGTGCTTAAAAGCAAGCTATTTTCAATGAGGATGGATGAAAAGGAGACTGCTACTGCATTTGTTGCGCGGATCAAAGATGTGAAAGACAGATTGGCGGACATTGGAGAGGCGATGTCTGACTCTAATATTGTTTCAATCACACTGATTGGGATGCGTGATGAATTTCAGATGTTCGTCACTGGATTGGCGGCAAGGGAGAAAGCGCCCACATTTGAAGATTTGACAGGGATCTTGCTGCAAGAGGAGGAGCGGTGGTAGAACCTAAACCCCTAGAGTGATGATCTTGCGCTGATGGCGAAACGACGACATTTCAGAGAAAAAAAGACACAACAACGATCACAGTAGAAAGGAGGAACATCACAGAAGAATTCTCATAAAGGTATGCTTGCAAATCATTCTGGAAAGAAATGTTATTATTGTGGAAAGAAGGGTCATATACAGAATGAATGTTTTAAGAAGCAGGCTGATGATAAGAGGAAGCAGGCAAGTGCAAAGCACAGAGGATACTTTGTTGAAGAAGAAGAAAACTTCAGTCATGAATTTCGACGTTCACAGTCGACTGTGCCCTCTCAGCATCTAATGAGGACGATATTTGGTCTGTCGATTCCGGAGCATCCTCACACATGACAGGTAAAAAGGAATTCTTTGATAATCTTGAAGAAAGTACAAATGGATCAAAAATTTATTTAGGAGATGATAGTGGATACGAGATTAAGGGTTATGGGGAAATTCCAGTCAAGTTATCAAATGGAAAAATTAGTCATCTTAAATGTTTTATATGTACCTAGAATTAAGAAGAATCTGATATCTGTATCCATGATGACTGATCAAGATATGCAAGTCGAGTTTTTCAAGACTCATTGTGTGATAAAGGATTGCAGGAATGAAATAGTTGCAACAGGCATGCGAGTTGGAAGCCTATACAGACTGGATGCAAAGAGTATTCCAAAGCGAGCCATGGTTACAGGAGGATCGATAGACGAACAACTCTGGCATCAGAGGTTCGGTCACTTGAATTTGCAGGACCTCATGTTATTGCAGAAGAAAGGTATGGTTGAGGGGCTCCCTATCTTTCGTAATATTCAGTTAAATTGTGATGGATGTGCCTTAGGTAAAATGCATAGAGAACAGTTTCCTATGCATGATAAGAGGAAGGTAACAAATGTTTTAGAACTAGTGCACACTGATGTATACGGACCTATGCAGACAAGGTCGCTAGGAGGAGCATATTATTTTCTGTTATTTACTAATGACTGCACTAGATATTCATGGGTTTATTTTTTGAGTAAGAAAAGTCAGACTATCCAGTGCTTTATAGAATTTAAAACCTTGGTGGAAAAGCAGTTTGGTAAGAGTATAAAAATTCTTCGATCTGACTAAGGGGGAGAATACAAGCTAGGGGAATTCATGAAATTCTGCAAATCTCACGGGATTGTTCAGCAGTATACAGTGCCACACACACCACAACAGAATGGAGTTGCAGAACGCAAAAACAGAACCTTGGTGGAGTGCGCAAGGAGCATGTTACAAGGTAAGGGTCTGTCTAATAGTTTTTGGGCAGAGGCTATTAACACTGCTGTATATTTGAAGAACAGAAGTCCTACTAGGTATCTTGGCTTCAAAACCCCTTTTGAAGCTCTATATGGATTTAAACCAGCAGTAAACCATTTAAGAGTATTTGGGTCAAAAGCATTTGCCCATATACCCAAAGCTGATAGGAAGAAATTAGACCCTAAAGCAGTTAGATGCATCTTTGTTGGTTATGGCACATAATTTAAAGCTTATAAATTATTCAATTCTGAGTCTCGTAAGACATTTGCAAGCAGAGATGTAGTATTTCATGAACAGGTACATGAAGGGAAAAATGACATTGGTGATGATTGGCACATTCCATTGTTGCTGGATGAAAGCAGCGAGGATGTAAGAGAGCAGGAGCAGAAAGAAAAGCAAAAAGAACAGGAAGAAGGTGATAATGCAAGCCCGGTTATCGCTGAAGAAAACAAATTTGAGGTAAGTCCCCTACCAAGGAGATTAGGTAGGAAGACTCAAAAACCATTGAAATTGAGAGACTATGCTTTGATGTCAAATGTTTTGAACATTGTAGAGCCCACTAATTATAAAGAAGCTAGTCAATTTAAGGAGTGGAGGGCTGCAATGAATGAAGAAATGGAATCAATTCTTAGAAATGATACTTGGGATTTAGTTGAGCTGCCTAAGAATAAAACACCCATAGGATGTAAATGGTTGTTTAAACCAAAAATGAATGCAGATAGAAGTATAGAGAAATTAAAAGCTAGGTTAGTCGCAAAAGGGTATTCACAGCAGGAAGGTATAGATTTTGATGATACTTTTGCACATGTAGCAAAGTTAAATACAATCAGAATGCTTATTGCTTTAGCTACTAAATGTAATTGGGAATTACACCAGCTTGATGTTAAATCTGCATTTTTAAATGGTGATTCAAAAGAGGAAATTTACTTAGTACAACCAGAAGGATTTGTAAAGCAGGGGCAGGAACATCTTGTTTGCAGATTGAAAAAGGCTTTATATGGTTTAAAGCAAGCACCCAGGTCTTGGTACGAAAAGGTTGATTCTTTCTTTTTAGAGCATGGATTTCATAGAAGTTTAAATGACCCAAATTTGTATACCAAGTACAACAATCAAGGGAAGATTATTTTGATTTCTTTGTATGTGGATGACATGATTATAACAGGAGATGCAGATGATTTAATTAGAGGAATCAAAAGGCTTATGGCACAAGTTTTTGAGATGAAAGATCTCGGAAGCCTTCATTACTGTCTGGGACTAGAAGTATGCAGAGATACTGGGAAAACTTTTCTTACCCAAGGGAAGTATGCTAGAAATCTGTTGGAAAAGTTTGGTATGGATCAGTGTAGATCAACAGCGACACCTTTGCAGCAGAATCTGAAGTTGAGAAGTGACGATGGCACTAAAGAGGTTGATGCTACAATGTACAGGCAATTGGTTGGCAACTTGATATATCTTACAACAACCAGACCTGACTTAGCATACTCTGTTAGTGTGTTGAGCCAATTTATGTCAAAACCACTTAAAAGTCACTGGATAGCAGCAAAGAGCGTGTTGAGGTATCTTTGTGGTACTGTTAATTATGGTATTTTATACACTGACGTATCTGATGTTACTCTAGCAGGTTTTTCAGACTCAGACTGGGCAGGTAACTTGGATGATCGAAAGTCCATCACAGGTTACACATTCAACATAGGGTCCGGGGTCATAGCATGGAGTAGTAAGAAGTAGAGTACTATAGCTTTGTCATCGTGTGAAGCTGAGTATCAAGCATTGTGTGCAGCGACGTGTGAAGCGATCTGGTTGAGAAGGCTTCTTAATGATGCAGGAAAAGAAAAAAAGAATTCCACTTCCATCAAAAGTGACAACCAGAGTACCATTAAATTGGCACACAATCCAATGTTCCATAAAAACACCAAACATATAGACACTCAACTCCATTTTATCAGAGAGAAAGTACAGTCAAAGGAAATTATTATTGAATATTGTAAAACTTGTGACAATGTGGCTGATATTTTTACAAAGCCCCTTGCACGAGTGAAGTTTGAATTGTTTAGAGGGATGTTAGGAGTTCAGGAGAACCCTTTCTCCATTAAAGGGGGGAGTTGAAAATAATTAAATATTATTTTGTATTAATGGAGAAATGGTTACATAATTGTAACATATCTCCTTAGTTTAGGATTTGTTCCTAGAATTTGGGAGTGTGGTTGCAACTTCCTGATTTCTAAAGTTGTATTTAATGATCTAATCTTTTCATTGATGGTAATAGAGTGTACGAAGTGATCTCTCTGTTTTGTGAGTGTAGTCTCCAGGTGCAGGCCACACCTGTGAGCTACATCTCCTTCTTTTCAATTCTGTTCATATTTTATCTTATTGCTCCAATAAATTTTGTCAATAGAATTGAATAACTTTCTGTTCAAATTTTTTATTTTTGGTATTCTACAGAAAAATCATGTTTACGAATATTCATCTCTAATCTACATTCTACTTTTTTTAATTTAAACTGTGTTGTTTATGAATATTCATCTTCTTTAATTTAAACTATCGTCCCTTTTTTTTTCATAGGCGGAAGCTAGAAGTTTATATTCACAAAGTTTTTGCTTGAAGTTTATATTCACAAAGTTCTTGCTTCAAGATTCCGTTGAAGCATGATTTTTTTGGATTGATGTCATATTTATTGCTCCAGTAAATTTTGTAAATAAAATTGCTTAATAAAGTCTCAATGCAGATTTAATTTTCATCAATTTTATATAAATAATTTTAGAAATTATATTTTAAAAGATATTTGACTAAGAGTTTTTGGAATTTTGGAGCTGCTAGATTTGTAGAGGAACTTATTGGTGAGGATTTTAACATTGGTCTTCGGGAACCATGTAAACCACCTGACATTCCGCAACATCGTTTTTCAAGTGTATCACAATTTTTATGTAAGTGAGATTCCACATCCCCAGAACCACTGAATCACAGAGTTTCACCTCAAAATGAATAACCCAATTTGATGACGCAATCACTCGTGTTGAAGGCCTTTGATCCTCCACAAGGTTGTTGTATACATGGTGTTAGATAGACCAACCGTATCTAAAAAACAATACTTTGCACTTAGTATAGTGCAGATCTTAAGAATTTTGATTAATATAGTTCTTAAAAATTGCATAAAACTGTTATATGCATTGATAAAAGATTGAATTAGTAAGTTGCGAGTGATTGCACTATGTCACCATAATATATCTTGGATTCATTTACCAACGCAGGATTAAAATCTCAACCTGTAATTTGTGTTTTTCTTGAGTTGTGACTCTAAAAAATTAAATAGAGCTCCATTGGCTTGAGTGAAAAATAATCTCACCGATGTGTGGGCAAGCACTTTAACCGTTGAAGTATTAGCACTACCACCTAAAAGGCGCAGAAAGGAAAAATTATCTTATTAGTTGAATGGCTTGAATGGCCCCCCGTTGTTTCATGCAAAGGCTTAGCCTTAATGCCAGAGGGAAGGCCTTAATTATTCACCAATCAAAATCTGGTATTTAGAAAGAGGATGGTAAGGATGGAATCTTGAAATTCTTTATACATGGCATGGTATTTTATATTAGTGATATGTGTTTATCAACTGTTTTTTTTTGTGTCATTTCGTATTAGTGATCTGTGTTTATCAATTTTTTTTGGGTTTTTTTTGGAATTTTATGTTAGTGTTTTTGTTTATTTTTATTAGGATTGAAAATTGAAAATATTTCATGAAGTTATGATATTTAGAATTTAGTTGTTTTAATTTTAAACGAGATTAAAAGTAATTTATTTTATATTACGAGATCTTCACAATATACAAGATATAAGTAGATTGAATTTAAATATTTTATAAATTTTGTTCTTGGTAATTAATTATTACTCTTAATTACTTTCTACAAATTATCAAATTCACAATTAAATAAACCATCTTACAAATATTTTAACTCCTATCCTTACAAGCACCATAACATTTAATTCCAATAGATTATGCCAACAACCATGACATTTAATTCTAATGGTTTCTTACAATCACCTTGACACATAGAAAAATAAATCATTTTTACTTGACAAACTCCGAGCTTGATCACCAACACTTTACATATATGCATAAGGTTGATTTTTATAATAAAAGTATGGCCTATTCATTAAAAAATCTAAATAATAATTAATAATTATTATTAATTATGTAAAAATATTCATTAAATATTTTATATATAAGATATATTTATTTATGTTATTTGTTAGTTATGATTATTTAATTTAATTAGAATTAATTAGATTTTTTTTAATTTTACTTAGATTTGTTTTTGTGATTTTATTTTTTAAAGTTTAATTATGTAAGTTAATTAAATTTAATTGATGTAATACATTTAATTTAATTTTTAATGACATTAATAATGTTATAATGTTGTTAACAAAAACATTAAAATTAATTGACAAATAAAAAGGTGTCACAAATATTAATATAATTTTTTGAACCTAAAAACTACGACTATTTTTAAACATCTAAACTTTATAATCACTACTACTACAACTAAAGTATTGAAACTAGTCTTAAAATTGACTTCCAACTTTGAAAGTGATTGGGGCAATAACAGCTCCATAATTTTCTATGGATAACACTTTTTAAATAAAAAAATTAATTAACACCTTTTAAAACAAAATATTGAGAAAAATAATAGAATCAAACAAAAATGCTATCATTAAGACTCCTTTCTTAAATAATAAATCATAACATTTTAAAAACTATAACTTACACATAGACCGATCAACTAAAAGAAGAAAAGGAAACCCTAATAAATAATAATAAAAAATTTTCCCAGATGAGGATGCTTAGCAAGAGAAATAGGCTAGGGGGTGATTCTTGCCACCCCATAACAATGAATGCATTAATTATCAACATGGCATGATTGCCCCCATGTAGTTTAATGCATGCCTTAGCAAGAGAAATAGGCTAGGGGGTGATTCTTGCCACCCCATAACAATGAATGCATTAATTATCAAGATGGCATGATTGCCCCCATGTAGTTTAATGCATGACAAGATTGAATGCAGTTTAGGGGGTGATTCTTGCCACCCCATAACAATGAATGCATTTTTAATGCATGCCAAGATTGAGGATGTCAGGACATTCTTCTTATGAGGCAGAGATGCCTTTTTGCATAAGCACCAATCAATCTATATCTCTTTGTTTGACATTTTTTTGTTCTTAGTAGATATATCCACTGTGGTGTGGGCATTGTCAAGTATTAGAACCTACATATAATAAAATTGCATTATCGATGTGATTCTTGCCACCCCATACCAATGAATGCATTAATTATCAATGTGGGATGACTGCCCCCATGCAGTTTAATGCATGCCAAGATTGACGATGTCAGGACATTCTTCTTATGAGGTAGAGGTGTCTTTTTGTAGAAGCACCAATCAACCTATATTTCTTTGTTTGACAATTTTTTGTTCGTAGTAGATATATCCATTGTGGTGTGGCCATTTTCAAGCATTAGAACCTACATATAATAAAATAGCAAAGCAGATTCGTGAGATTGAATCCCTTGTAGATGGATCTCCATGTAGAATGGTGCAAGCTTATGACTTTTCCAAAGAAGTGGATTGAACAAGGTAAAGCAAAAATTGAAAATTAATTGCTTAGAAGGTACAAAAATTCACATGTACAATTATGTTTTTTTTCATCTATCATATATTTTGTTTGATTAACTTAACTCTAATTATGAAATAGATGTATGACACCAATACTTCTCCTCCATTGTATCTTGACATACAATAATGCAGAAATCAACACATTTAGAATCAAATTATGTGAAGGTAGAATGTAAAAGACGACAAGCTTTTGGTCAAGTGAGATAGTTCAATATTGAGAAATGGTTAAAAACGACTATGAGAGGAGAAATAAATATGCACTAAACCTGCCTGGAAGGAAATAATCTTAGCATCTTAGCATCAAATGTATAGTTTGCAACCTTTTTCACTTATTGCAAATAAATTTTGCTTTTTGAGTCATAAAAAATCTTTTGCATTTATTTATAGGCGCCTTCGTGGTCAAATACATAGCCAAGTCTCCCAGAATAAAGGAATGCTCATGGATGCTACCATGAGAGTTCACCATGGTACCTCTAAATAGTGAATTAAAGTTGTTATGTTAGCTAAAATACTTAGTTAATCAATTCTCAACAAAAGAATCCACTTCTCTCCTATCGAACAATGTAAAGTTGTTTAGATCGACTCAAGATCCCCACACAACCACCAACAAGACAAGTGAACACATGCTTGGTGCATTTGATAATTACCTCCCATTCATGTCTATTTTCCTCCATTTTCTTACTTCCTTATAAATGAATATGTAAACAATAGTGTTGTTAAAAACATCGACTAGCTTTATTGATATATCTATTTCATAGATTTTATTTATTAAACTTTAATTGTGTAAGTTAATTAAATTTAATTGGTGTAATAAATTTAATTTAATTGTTAATGGCATTAATAATTTCATAATGTTCTTGACAAAAGCATTAAAATTAACTCACAAATCAAAAAGCGTTAGTAATATTAATACAATTTTTTAACAATTACTACTATTACAACTAAAGTATTGAAACTAGCCTTAAAATTGACTCCCAACTTTGAAAGTGATTGGAAAATAGTAAATCCATAATATTCTATGGATAACACCTTTTAAATAAAAAATTAAGTAACACATTTTAAATCAAAATATTAAAAACAATAATAGAATCAAACAAAAATACTATCACTAATACTCATTTCTTAAATTAAAAATCATAACATTTTAAAAACTATAACTTACACATAGACATGATCATAAAAATTATAAATAAATCAATAAACCAATAAATTAAAATAAATAAAGAAAACCCAAATAAATAATATTAATAAAAAATTCCCTCATGGGATGCTTAGCAAGACAAATAGGCTAGGGGGTGATTTTTTCCACCCCATAACAATGAATGCATTAATTATCGACATGACTACCCCCATGCAATTTAATGCATGCCAACATTGAGGATGTCAAGACATTCCTCTTATGAGGCAGAGGTGTCTTGTCTTCTTGCAGAAACACTAATCAATCTATTATTCATGGGGATGCTTAGCAAGACAAATATGCTACGGAGGTGATTTTTGCCACCCCATAAAAATGAATGCATTAATTATCGGCATGACTACCCCCATGGAGTTTAATGCATGCCAAGATTGAGGATGTTCAGGCAATCGTCTTATGTGGCAGAGGTGTCTTGTCTTCTTCTAGAAGCACTAATCAATCTATATTTATTTGTTTTACAATTGTTTGTTCTTAGTAGATATTGACTCCCTTATCTTAGCTTAGATGGATCCCCATGTAGCGTGGTGCAAGATCATAACTTTTCCAAAGAATGTGGATTGAACAATGTGAAGCAAAAATTGAAAAATATTTTCTTAGAAGATACGAAAATGCACATGTACAGTTATGTTTTTATTTTTATATTTTTCCATGCATCAGACATTTTGTTCAATTAAATTAATGATAATTATGAAATTTATATATGACACCAACCATTCTTCTCCATTGTACCTTGACATACAATAATGCAGAAGTTAACACATTCAGAATCAAATTATGTGTAGGTAGAATGTAAAAGACTGCAATCTTTTGGAAGTGAGATAGTTCAATTTTGAAAAGTGGTGAGAAATGACTATGAGAGTAGAAAGAGATATGCACCAAACTTGTGTGGAAGTAAATAATATCAACGTCAAATGTACACTTTGCAAACTTTTTTCACTTTTTGGGAATATAGTTTGTTTTTTGAGTCATAAAAATGCTTTCGCATTTATTTATAGGCCTCTTCATGGTCAAATACATAGCCAAGTCTCCCAGAATATCATGCTCAATAAATATAAATAAATGCTAATGGATGCTACCATAAGAGTTCACCATGGTACCTCTAAATAGTGAATTAAATTTGCTATATCAGATAAAATACTTATTTAATCAATTCTCAATAAAATATCCATTTCTCTCCTATCAGAATAAATATAAAGGAACGCTAATGGATGCTACCACAAGAGTTCACCATGGTACCTCTAAATAGTGAATTAAATTTGCTATGTGAGATAAAATACTTATTTACTCAATTCTCAATAAAATATCCATTTCTCTCATATCAAAATAAATATAAAGGAACGCTAATAGATGCTTCCATAAGAGTTCACCATGGTACCTCTAAATAGTGAATTAAATTTGCTATGTGAGATAAAATACCTATTTAATCAATTCTCAATAAAATATCCATTTTTCTCTTATCAAACAATGTAAAGCTATTATGTGAGTGACTCACTTTATTGATATATCTATTTCATAGATTTTCTTTAAACTAGTTCATGTAGTGCTATTGAATATATTGATATATCTATTTCATAGATTTTCTTTAAACTAGTTCATCCAGTGCTATTGAATATAAACAAACACTAGTGAAAATGCCCAAAATAAGTTAACAAAGGAAAATCTAATCACCTTAAGAGCAAGTGGTAAAAGAATGTAAGCTTTTGATAAATTGAGACGGTTCAATATTGAAAAAGAGCATCTTTTTCATCAACTATTTACTATTGGAACTTCAAAGAGAATCTTTGAAGATTGAGAGGAAATTTATGTTGGAAAAGTTATAGAATTTGTAAATTTAACATAATGTAAGTGATTTATCTTTATCTTCTAGCTTTGAATGGCATTTTCTTTACTAACTTTTATATTCAGTGATCTTCTATATGTCACAATTCTTCTACACGATGCCTTACGATGTTTCCTTTGCAACATTTGGTGTAATTGCTAGTGGTAACTATCGCATAACTAATTGTACTGGTTTTCAATCTAATGGTAGAGCTTATTTTGATCGTCTAACACTTAAATTAAAGGCCCACAAAATTACAAGTGGTATGGGAGAGGAGTTCATTTTAGAGGGAAACACTATCGCATAACTAATTGTACTGGTTTTCAATCTAATGGTAGAGCTTATTTTGATCGTCTAACACTTAAATTAAAGGCCCACAAAATTACAAGTGGTATGGGAGAGGAGTTCATTTAAGAGGGAAACGCCTTAGGGCCTAATTAATGTTATAAATAATAATGAGGAACTTATCACGGAGGAACTTATTAGAATTGGAATAATCTCAAATCCCTAGGAAACTGGTGGTGAGAGCCACCTGGCATGAATCTAATCTTTTTAATTTATTAAAAGTCAATACAACCTAACAAACTCTATAACACACTACAACCCTTGATAAGCATTCAGACTAAGCATATCATGAACATATTCTCTTGAGAATCAATCTAGGTGGTCAATTTAAAAAAATAAAAAAAAGTCAACACATCCTCACCCACCTTAAGTTCAAATAAGAAGCCTTCGGCAAAAAGTTTTACCTTTACAGGCTACATAGATTCAACCCATCATTTTCTACCACTAATTATTTATCTAAATATAGCATCAAATTAAGATGGATCTAAACTAGTTTAATTTTCCCTTAAATAAGTTATATTCCACATGAATACCATGGATCAATACTATAGATTCTTAAAACCATGGGTCATTTTTATTTTTTATTTTTATTTAATTTTTGTAGAGTTATTTTTATACAGTTAAGTTAGTGTTAGAATAATGTTGAGTTTGATAGCGCTGTAGCAGTGTTAAGATAGAACGTTGATCAACAATGAGCTGCATGGTGTTGTAACATTGAATTGAAGCATAGTTAATTTGTAACATTGAATTGGACAACATTGGACAGGTCTGAGTTTCCAACATTGAGTTGGATAAAGGTGCCAACGTCCAATTAAATACATTCAATGGTATCGTAATTACATTCTATATCAGTGTTAACATATGTCAACATTAACATTATTTCTCGCAATGTTGATAAATGTGGGCATCAATTATTATTTTTAAATAAAAATAAAAAATGATATATTACAATGGTGCAATTCATAGTAGAAGTCTCCAGCATTCACATACTACATATTACAAAGTCTCCCACAACGTTCATATATTAAAGTGAGCTCCAAAGTCTCCAGTGATTGGTATCAACGTTTATCTATTAAAATGATCTCCAAAGGCTTGGGCATTCATAGTTTATTGCTATAATGTTTATATACTACTATGGTTTCCAAAGTTTTTATTGGTCGGAAAACTATACAACTATATATTCAAAGAGAAACTTTAATACAAAATAATTCAACGCCTTTTGCAGCGGATTCACTCTTCAAAGCTTATGGTATATATAGTATATATTCATGTCTTTTACACTCATTGGAGGAGGTTCATTAAGGAAAGGATTTTTGTGGAGCAAATGGATTATTAAACACCAAATTTGTATGGTCACAAGCCCAATGTGACATAGACATCTATGTCATAGCTTTCCAAGAAAATTTCAGGGTTTTATGCCTTAATCTTCACTGAGATTAAGTAATAAGAAGCTTCTTTAACATCTTGAAAGGTTTGCAATATTCTATTGGATATTTGGCTGGGAGAGACATTACAAGAAATATTTTTCACTATTGATTATTCTATACAACAAACAAAAGGCTCAGATGATATGAACAAGTGAAATACTTGACCACTATCACCTCTTGCAATTGATGTCAAAGGGGGAGGAATAGTTGTGTTGCCATCAATGCCAAAGGGGGAGAATGTTGGTAATATTGGCATTGATATCATTAATCACATTGGTGATAATTCATTTTGAATGTTGAATGTTGAATTGATGATAATTCATGTTGAATGTTGAATGTTGAATTGGTGATAATTTAATCTTGAATGCAAAAGCCCGCTGAAATTGATGTGAAGTGCAAAGGCTATGATAATCAATGTGAAAGTTGAATATGGTCAAGTATTGAGACAAAAGATGGAAAATATATGCTTTCATTGTATAGAAAAATGTAGATAATACAATTTTGATTTGTCTCTTTATAAGCATTACTGATTGAGTTGCTTTATTTCAACTCTATTTTATATTACAAATTTTCTTTCGGAACTAAAAATGAAGAAACAATCTTATGAGCAGTTTTTTGAAGTCCAAGATACAATGCTTCATTTCATATTCCCGCAAAGAATACAAATAGCCAATATGGCTTGCTTATAAACTATACAATGTGCAATGGAAACATAATACTTTTTGAAGCGAAGTAGTCTACATAAGAAGATTGATGAGCAACAACAGAAGAGGCACAAAGTTGAAAAGGAGAAGTAGTGCAGCATTAAACTTGACAACATAATTGTATATAAGGTAACCAACATTTGTGACTTGATGTTGTGATTGAGATATTAATGTCCCTTTCTGTGTTTTATCATAATAAAGAACATGTTGTAGTATGTTGAGGTAGGAGCCTCCTGTGGGTTGTAGCTTGCAGAAAATTAGTGGGAGTAGGAGCTTCCTTTGAGGTAGGAGCCTCTTATAGGTTGGAGCTTACAAAAATATGATGTAATAAGGTGTAATATATTGCCTACACATCACTTTCAGCCTAAAATTCGTGGTTTTCTCCCTTATGAGATTCCACTTATATCTAGTGTCTTCATGTGTTGGTTCTTCAATGTTGTGTGAATGTTCTTGAATTCTTGATAAATATATATGCATATCTATCTCTCTGACACCTGCAAAAGGAATTCAGTAATAATAGAACACATGCATAAACTATTAGTTGTATAAGAAGAAAATTAAATTGAGAAAAAGTAAAGATTTTATATTACTGATTCACCCTTCCCCCCCAGTAATTTCCAATGATAATTATCCAGTTGTTCATGCTACAAAAATTATAATTAATCAGTTGTAAGTGAATGTTGGGTCCCTATAATACTAGTGATTACCCCATTACTATTGTAATTGTATCCCTTATTAATATTTCTGTGCCCCTATTATCCCCATATTGTTATTACTGTGCCCCATAGAATCCCTCTATTGTTATTTTTGTGGCTTTATATTATTATTGTTAGGTCGGCTGGTTTATTATTGTGACTCCTTAGACTCAACTTATATATAGGAAGGAGGTTTTGTCATTTTGTATCATCCAAGAATTGTTCATTTATGTAATGTAAAGGAGGTTTCCCCCTCGAAGAGGATGAATTTTAAGGCGTTGATCTATCTTTTCTATCTTTTTCTTGAGCTGGTTTCATAACATTTGGTATCAAAGCTTTGGATTCTAGGGTTTCGCGGCTCCAAACAAGTCATTGTGGAATTTTTGCTATAGCGTTTTTTTTGCAACGTTTCAGAAGTTAAAAAAAAAAACCATTTGAGAAGACATTGCGCTGAAGCTCGGGTCCGAATTTCAGAGCTTTTCGCGCTATATTTGTGGAGATATGATCTGAGGAAGTTGGTCTTTTTGCAAACTCTTGAATTACATTCCAAACAGGTGACCTGGGGAAAATCGTCATAACTTTCTCTCTGAGCATTAGATTGAAATTTAGTAAGAAGTTATAGAAAGATGACGGATTGTAGTTTCTTGAATATATTTTTCAGAGCCAAAGGTTGAAACAGTGATTCGTGACACATCATACAAGTTCGCTCTACTGAACTAGTCTATAATCAGGTCACCGTGGGAGATTTCGCATAACTCTTCCTTAGAAAATCCAATTTGGATAAGACTGGTGGCATTGGAAAGAGGACACAGAGGGCTACTGCAGCTCACAATTTCAGAACTGGATGATTTGAATGTACAGAGATACTTCAGAGGCAATATCGAGCTCCTACAAAGTGAAAAAAGGTGTGTAGATTCTTTTAAATTTTTGCTTAAGGTTGGTTTGAAATTTATTTTGAAGGAATTCAAAGGGCATAGTAGAGCATTATTATCAGTAACTGATGCCCCGAGGAAAGAAAATGCAAACACCTAGGGAACCTGAAAGCTCTAGCATGACTCATGAAGAAGAGGAAGAAATGCTACATGATATATCAAAATTACAAGAACAAGAGCAACAAGTGTCACTTGCACAAAAAGCAACAAAATCTAAGATGGATGGTTTAAGAAAAGATGTAGAAGCTAAGATGGATTATTTAAAGAAGGGCG
>APFE030085054.1:0-21217 GCA_000404065.3 Pinus taeda
TTGTAGCAACCCATAGGCCACAAGCATTACTTCTTTGTATCTGCAGTCATATTTCCAAACAGATAAAGGGAGTAAAGTGGCCTCACCTTCTAATTGGGTTTTCTCCCGAAAGGGTTTCCCAGAGAGCATGTCTTGTGTATTATGTGTGTTTGAGCTTATTTTGTCATTATCTACTTTTCTACTTGATTTAGTTTTACATGCATGCACTAATTACAGTTAATTTTACACATCTAAAAATTAAATTAAATTATTATAATATAGAATCTCAGATTTTTAATATAATATTATCATATATGTTGTGACGAATTGTCTAGTGGAATATCCATGACAATTACGGATCATTTGGTATGAGAGTAAGTTTCTTTGGGTATTTTTTGGAGATTGCAGGGATCTAGATCGGCAAGGCCAAAAATCGTAAAACCCTACTCATCGGTGACGACTCTGCAAACAAACCTCGCGATCCTGCAGAGGTGAGGTTTTGACGGCTTGAAGAACAAGTCGTAGATATAAACCACAATGTAAACCTCCTCATGGTGGCCTTAAGCAATAAGCTGGGGATATTTGGAGAAGAAGGGGGTTTGAATGCATAGGACAAATCAAAAGGGGGATCGGGAGATCAGGAAGACGTGGAGAACCAACCAAAGAAAGAACCTAGAAAAGATCAATCTAGTTCGAGTTTCATGAACCAATCCATATTTAAAGTGGAAGCAAAAGTCAATATCAAGCCATACCATGAAGAGAACGATGCTCTAAAGCTAAACCACTAGTTGCAGCAACTGGAAGCTTATTTCAGTGTCCATCAGATCAAGGAAGGGCAAAAGATCTCATGTGCGCGGCTAAAATTGGAGGGTAGTGCACTGACTTGGTGGGAGAGCCACACGAAAACCCTGAGGTTGGAGGGTGAACCTCTAGTGACTAAGTGGGAGTATTTCAAAACCCTCATTAAGCCACAATTTTATCCCATTGGATACGTGGAAGAAAACCTCAGTAACATTGGAGGTCCCAGATCCATTGGGATAGAAGAAGGATTGAGTGGTTCAAGGACGAGCCACATTTTTGTTTTGGGGGCCTATTGGAGCCCAATTTTTTTTTGCAAAATTTTTGTAAGTGTAGGACTGCGTAAGAGTGATAAGGAGCACAAATAGGATAATATTGAGCATAACATAGGGTTGTCACAATAGATGGAGCGCAACATAGGAATGATGCAGTAGGTAGGGCATAATGTAGATGGATGCCACATCGAAGGACGACAGTGCCACATAAGGAAGGAATACACGTTTAAAGGAATATTGACGGTTATGTTTTTTCAAAGGATGGAGTCGACTAGGGAGATCATGGCAAGCAGGAAGTTGGAGATATTTTTTAAGAAAGAGGAGACAGGGTGGAATGGAGCCGAATGGTGGAGAAGATATTTTGGATAGTCATTGATACGCATGGGACAACTCAAGAGGATGAGGGAAATATCTTAGCGATCTCTTAAGATAGTTGGAATGGTTGGTCAGGAAGTTGAGAGGGTTCGAGGAAACAATAAGACGACCTATTGAGAATAGAACAAGGGTTGGGTAGAAGTATTAGCAACAACTGATGGTGGTGGAATGTTGAGCAATTGTTGTTGGACGACCAAATACATGAGAATGCAAGTCATAGAGTTTATATATCATGTCTACGTATTTTAAATTTAATATGTGGGTATATGGTTAAGTTTGTCGCTGCTACGCAACTCTGTTGTAATGACTTTGATCCCTGCTTATAGGAGTTTAATATTGTTGTTTACAATCTAGTTATTGGTGTTGCTTAGTGTTGCTATGGAAGGTCGATGAGCTTGTTAACTCGATGAATGTAATCTTGAATAAAAGTCTCTTCTACTAATATGAATATAAACCAGTGATTGGAAAAGTTACTTTAGCCTCATGTTACATATCAGTGCAAACTTTTTTGTGTTAGTTTATGATATCACTTGTGATAGGTTAATGTTTATAACTCTGGCTAATAAACTTGATGTTTATGTTAATAATATGCTATGGAATTATTGTTTATGGTGATGACGTGGTATGTTATGGACCCATATTGTTGTATGTGTTGAACCTTTTTGAATGAGTGTGAAGGGCCAAATGACTGACAGTGGGTCAAAGTGTTAATTAATTTTAGGTGTCACTTGTGGAGTTGTCAGGGTTTGGCATAACTCTGCCTTCAATAAACTATGTTTGTGCTTGAGTTTAGGTACCTCACATAGTTTTTGTGGACTTGCATTAGTGGATGCATAGATAGGATTAACACTTTGTGTAGTGTGCGGTAACCAATAGGCATTGTATCATGTGTCAGCTAGGAGTAGTGCATCGTGGGCCATAAGATAGTCCTGTCAGGCTATAGGATCCTGGTTCCGATAGTCACCCATTAGTGTCTTGGGTGAGACTTCACTCACTTCATGGGTGTTTTCAAAAGGGCCGACACTAAGTAGGTCTTTTTTTGCCATTGTGTTGCAAATCCTGGGTTTTCCAGAATCCCATGCGCCAACAGGGTGTAACCCAGGGCATGTGCCAACCTTCTTATTAGTTACAGACACATATAAAGGAAGTAAGAACATGAAAAAAAATGCAACAATTAAAAAAAATTCAGGCAACTTGGCTCTTAGCAGGACACGTAAGTTGTCTCCCATAGATAGGGCATACACCCAGTCAAGCAACCTAACTATGGGCAACCATTTAAATAGAAGTTACCAATATGTTCCAACATCAATAAAATATACATACCAAAGCTCCTTTCCTTGAAGGGTTTAATTATCAACGCATACACAAAAAATACAAATCAAAGCCCGAAGTTGAGTCATACAATCTCACGAGGCCTTGCCTCACACACAACATAAACATGTTATTATTTAGACCAAATCATTCACATTAATGCAAAATGACAACCCACAACCAGGGTATATTCGCTTAAGGGACTTGAATTCATCATAATCTCAGTCCCGAAACAACAAAACTTCCACATTAGTCACTATTGCCTTCATGACCTATGTCAATACAGGTTATTCCAAGGCTTTAATCCAACAATAGAAACATGCTAGTCATATATATAACAATAAGAACATAAACCACGTTTAATACATTTATAGATACACAATTTCAACCAAGAATACAAATATACATTCTCTATCAATGTAAACACATCAGAGTACTTATCTTGAAATATTTTGGGCAATTAAATCTGCGACTACAACTCTCCGCCCAACCATAGACAGTTGCAACCAAGGCTTACTCTCAATTGTCTGTTATGAATATTATTCATAACAATTAGATAAATAAAATAAAAATAAATATTAAATAATTAAATATTGGTTAGGTTAAATTAGTCATTAATTAAAGTGAATAGGCATGTCTAAAAGACATGCCCTTTCACGAAAGGTCACCTGCTGAGGTATAAAAATAGGGTCCTCATTGTACATTCAAATCATCTCATACATTTTTATATAATAACAAGTAATTATTTTAAATACCTGTGTGTATTTTTAACAATTAAATCTACAAGCTATCAACATTTGTGTTTTAGCATAAGTTTTTATGCTACAGTGGTATCAGAGCCATGGCATATGATATAATCATGCGGGCCTTTGAACGTAGTTCACTGCACAATATGCCATTTCAGGCTCAAGCTCAGCCATCAGCCTAGCCATTTGTAAGATCCAAGGAAGTGCAAAATGTTTAAGAGCAAATGGCGCAAGACTCCACTGTTAATTGTAGTGGCCAGTTAAAAGTGCTAAGCAGCCAAGACAGTGTAGCGTTGAATAATTCTTCACGTTATGCAGAGTTAGAATCTACAGAGGATGAACATAAGCATGTAGCATATGTTATGAGTAATGATCCCGGGGTTTCGTTAGAAAATATCGCACAATTCCAGCTCAAAACTGCTATTGTAAAATCAAATAGTGAACCTAGAAATGAACAAGCGAATGATAGAGAAAAGGGAGTGTTGATAATAGCAATAAGAAGTGCTAAAATTAGCACTGCTATAAATAGAATTTCGGGATACCTTCCTATTTTAGTTAGTCCCTGAACTAAAATAAAGAAGTAAAAAAAATCGAATTTGATCTTAGCAACTGTTTGTAAAATAATTAATTAATTCATCTTGAGTTAATTAGTTATAGAAAATCAAACATGATGTCTATATGGGGACATGCAACAGTTTCTCCATTTTTTGAGGAATTTATCCATCAGTTAAAGAGATAAGGATGAGTTGTAATTAGTTGGCCCAGTTATCTGAGTCAAGTCCATTTAGATTAGTTCAAATAGTTTGTTGAATTAATTGTGAGTTCAGTTAGTTAATGCATGCATGTATGCAACTGCTGCACTTCAGATAACTGAATATTCTCTCATAAATAACTCATGCATGTCAGTTCAAACAGAGACCCAGTTGAGATCAGATGGAGGGACAATGTACTATCAGTTGCAGGAATATTCCATTGTGAATATCTCTTGCATTTAGAAGGAATTCATTCCTTGGAGATTGCGCAGTTACTTCTTTAGTTAGTGAGTGTGTGATGAGGCCAATCACACAAGTGGCATCATTAGACCCCAAGAAAAACTGTGCAAGGAAATAGGAGGCTTGGAGGGTTGAGGGAAGGCATATCTAGTGTCTATTCAGTCTGTGAGTTGTCTTGTTTGATTGCAGAGAGAGCAAGATAGCTTCTGAGCTGATTCTTTTTGTAACTTGAACATATTTCCACTTGTATGATAATACAAAGATTGGGGTTTTAGGCTAAGGCTTTCCTCGGGTTATTCTTTTATGTTCATTTGTGATTGATTTCTCATTCTCAGTTATATGTGTTCTAGTTGATATTGCTCATATTCGATTAAGCTTCTGCAAAGTTTGTTGTAGAAGTAGATCTTGTATTTTGCTTTAGTATATTGCATAATCTGTTGATCTATAGTGGGAATTTCTACAATTTTGACTACATCAACTCTTAACTAGAGTTACAAAATAGACTCTTCTAGAATCTTTTACATCAAAAACACATGGCTAGCCCCTTTTCCATGAATAATGGGGGTTGACACAACATCCTCCCGAACTATAGGTTTGAAAACAGGAAGGTCAACTTCTGAGTGGCATAACTTTTGCATATAGACACTAATTGACGCACTTATTATGTCGTTGGAAAGGTCTCTATGTGTATAATAACATGAAAAGGATTTACGCCAAAGTGGAAAAATTTTACCCCCAAAAAACATCATTTGATGCCTCAAAATACTCTATAAGGTTTCAGACCCAGTTTCGCCAAACTAGGTCCCGCCGGAAAAAATGGTCCCGTGAGCTTATTTCTGCATTTTTTTCACTCCAAATGAATCGAGATGGATGAAAAAAAATATAATTATCGATTTCTTATCAATCCTCCCCATTTTGATAGGCTCTTGGCCCCCAAAAGCTTTTACTGAATGAGGTGAGGAAATGTTTCCTCCACCTTCTCTCTGGTGTACCATTTAGCTTTGCTTGGAAGTTGTCCCTTCAACCCAATCTTCCAAAGGTTATATTGCCCCTGTCTTGTATTTATGGACCTCTTCTGTAAAAGTGTATCTTCTGTCCTCTTCTTGATCTAGCATGGAAGGCTCATAGAGTTTCAAATTATCTACACTCACAACTGAGTAAATTCACATATATGGTGGTAAATTGAGTCGATAGGTATTATCACTCATATTTTCTAGTATCTTAAAGAAACCATACCTTAGAGCCTTGATTTTCTTACCAGACCCCTACAACCTCTCCTTGTTTAATTGTAGCCATACTCTATCTCCCACCTTGAATGATTTCTCTGTTCTGTTTTGATCGTGTATGGCCTTATACTTCTAGTGCGACTTCTGTAGTGTTTCTTGTACCTGTAGATGGATCTACTTGATCTTCTCTATAAATTTTTCAGCTCTTAAATAATCTCCTGTAAGATCTTCCCTCCCTCCTCCTTACTACCCATATGTAATATCCAAAGGTGAAGGTGGAAAATATCCAAAACAAGTCTCAAATGGGGAATTTCTTGTAGAAGTGTGGACTACTCTGTTATAAGAATGTTGTATATATACCATATTTTCATCCCAGGTCTTTTAATGCTTTTGGTTGTATCCCCTCAAAAGTTGCACCAAAATCCTATTGACTACTTCTATCTGCCCATCTATCTATGGATGGAATGCTTTAGATCTCTTCAACTTTGTGTCCATCTTCTCCCATAATATAGTCCAGAATGCACTGAGAAATCTTATGACCTTGTCTAAAATGATGCTCCTTGGTATCCCAAAGTGCACCCAGACCTGTCCAAAGAACAGGTTTGTTGCTTCTTGTCCATTGATGGTATTTTCTATGGAATCATAACACACATATTTCTGAACCTATCAACTACCACGAATAAGTAGTCATGTCTCATCCTGGTTGTCGGTAAACCTCCCACAAAGTCCATGGTGCTTTCCTAAGGACAAGTGGGTACAGGTAACGGATGATAAAGACCATGTTTCCTGTTGCTAGGCTTACTAGTACAAAAAAAGCATGCATCCTCTTATTAACAGCTACCTGCTTTTGTACCTTGGGTCAATACACATACCTTTATAAATTAGCCATGGTCTTCCCTACACCAAAGTACCCTGCAACCTTGGAGGTGTGAGCCTCTCTAATCAGCTGCATAAGTTCACTTTTAGGAACACATCGATTATCCATCCTGTAGAGTAACCCATCTTAGAGATGGTAGTCAACAACGTTGTTGCTATCGTGCACATGACTCTAACTCTGTAAATGTTGATACACCTCCTTGAAGTCCTCATCTTCTAAATGTGCCTCTCTATATGCATCATGGGTGAATGGATCCATATGCACAAGAGTCCCCAAATATATAATATTTGATGTGGGTGGCCTTGAAATCATATAGGCCAACTTGTTTGTGCTTCCCTTCGTATACTTGATCGCCAAATGAAATTGTTGTAAAACACCATCCACTTGTAATGTCTGGTCTGTTGTAGCTTACTCTGGGATTGTAAGTCCTCTAATGACTGGTGCTATGTGTTGATTACTGTCTCCTTTCTCATCAGATATTCATTACACTTCTTCACGTAGGTAGAGTAGTTATTAACTTCCCCATGAAATACTTCAGAATGGTAGCATACAGTTCTTCATCTTTGCATCAAGACAACTCCCATAGCATACTCACTCGCATCTGTCTCCACTTCGCACGGCAACTGCAAGTTTGGTAATACCAGAACTGGTGCTTGACTGATCTTCTTCTTTAACTACTTGAAATCCCTTTGCTGAATTTTTCCCCACTAAAAACTCTTGCCACTTTTTGTTATGGAATGGAGCGGTGTTGCTATTGTTGAAAGCGAGGCTATGAATTTCCTCAGTTACTATGCTGCCCCAATGAAAATCCTGACCTCAGAAACAATAGTAGGCACCATCCATTTCATGATGGCCTCCATCTTGGAAGGATCTATCTTCATCTTTCCTCCACCGATCACATACCCTAGATACAACAAAGACTATTGCCCAACCTCACACCTCATGATATTTGGTAGCAGTTGGTGCTTCTTCAATGTTTCCATCACCTGTATCAAATGTGAAATATGCTCCTCCCAGGTAGCACTATATACTAGTATATCATCCAAATACATGTTGGGCACAACCCAACCTGGCCTAGATTTTGGCAGAGACTCTGCATTTTGTGGAGCGAAGCATGCATTAAAACAATGGAACATAAAGTGGACCACGTAGTGGAGCATTTGGAATATACTGATGAGCCCCAGTATTGCACCAAGGATGCTACAAATCCTAGGGTGAGCAACTTTACTTTATCAACTCGAGGCTCATACAAACTTGGAGGTGACAATCCTATATGCACAATAGATGCAATAGTCTACTCTTGTCACTTTTCAATTGGGGTGATAGACCACTAGGGTTTTTCAAACCAATCTTCTATTGACTAGAAGTAGGTTGACTACTAACGGTGAATGTAAAGCTATCTTTAATGAAGAAAGTAAATGCTTGCCTATTTTAGGAAAATGAAAGTGTTGAATGGGAAGTGTTATGAAATGACCTAGCTAAGAATTAACACACATTACTTGCAGAAGACACCTAATTAACCTTGCATACTATAATCTTGCTATCTGGACTAAGTAGGCATGGAAATTATCCTAACACTGCTATGACTGATGTATGCATGCACTAGCTAAATACTGTAGGAAAGAGTCTTTTGATTTTCCATTTAGAAATGTAAATTCTAAGCTAAACAAGCTGATCTTTTGCAGGGGAGTAAGGCATGGAAAATCTAGTCCAAAATGGCATTGAGGGGTATGGAAGTCAAGTTGAGGGCCTACCCTAGGCTCAAATCATCATTTTTTCCTAAAACAGTAAAAAACAGACTCCTAAATATTTCCTGTAGTTACTATAGGATGTCCTAGTTACTACAGGATGTCCTGGTTTACTACAGGAAACTTGTTCAAGGCTGTAGGAATGTAGGGAAGGTGAAATGGAGTCTTGGGAATATGTCTGATGGTGGAATGAGGTATGGGGGAGGTGCACACTACCCAAGGATCAACCCAACTCTTTAGGATGGTTGGATTTGCTCAAGGTGGCTGTCCACAGTGGCTACAAAATAGGAATTTGAATTAGTGGTTTGTAGGCTTTGGTAGTAGGTGGAGAAGACTTAGATGAGGCTAGTGGAATGAGTTCCTCCTGGTAGATCAACAGCTCCTACAACAACACATATTATTTTCTTCATTCATGCACAACTTTATGTAAATATGGAAAAGATGACTTGAATTTGAGAAAATTGTTTTATTGATGGCTAATGACTAAATCTATGAAATGAAAGACTTCTAGACTACAATAAACTTAGGAAACCAAAATGAGAATTGCAGATGCTTCTAAGAATTATGAATAGTAATCTACTCAACAAGAAATTCTAAGTTATGCAATGATCAAAAGATAAATCTATTTTTGGGTTGTGAAAGTGGGGCCCTAAAACCATGATCCCATGAGGGAGATGAGGAAGAGGCCACTGCCACAAGATTTTCTGAAGTATTTTACTTCACTAGTGTACCAATGATCTACTTCTTCAATTAATGGAAGAAAAACTAAAAATCATCCAAATACTTGTAAATTAAAAAATCAGAAATAACTTCAGCAACTAACTATGATTCTAATATAAGAATACATGTACAAAAGGAGGAACCTCTGCTGCTAGGGTTGGGCCATGGCCCAAGAGCTATAGCCCTCTAAGTCAACTCAGTGTTGTATCAAGGAAAACCTTTTCATTGTCATCAAAATGTCAAAAATAACATAAGAATAACAGTCACAATATCTTAGCTTGAAATTGCCTCTTGGATACAATAAAAAGTTGAATCCTAATGGGGCCCTTAGCCTTCTTATTTATACAAACTGAAGCTACCAACAACTTCCTAGAAATTAGGAAGACCTAGCTCCCAAACTCAAGAATGACTTGTCTTCACTATCACTGGCTTGGTTACCAATGAACTCAATTGCCTTTGCTACTTGTACCTCCAATCTGATGAGATTTGGTGGAGGAATATTTGAATGATTGAGGAGTTAAGGAGGAGACCAAATGTCCTAAAATCCGTCTTGCTTGTCCACTTCGAGTTCCTACACTTAAATTAGCCCATATAATTTAATAAGCAGGAGAAAAGTTGATTTTAATAAGCCAGAGAGTGGCATTAAGACCCATATAATTTACCTATCGATGAGCCTCATCATCACCCCCTACTAAAAGTAGTTCGCATCCTCTGAGAAACTTAGTCTATGTCCATATCTTTCATAGCTCTTGTGGCCTCTCTGACATCCGAGGCCTATGTTGATGGAGTTTCCTATTGAGGATAGAACCCTGCATGTTTCTCTATTTCTTCCCACTACTTTGTTTCCTCCTCTTCCTTCTTGTTGACACCTAATCCTCATGATTGGGTGAATATAATGTAAATGGATAAATAAATAATGTGAACATTCATCAAGAGATGAACTGAACAATCTCTCCCTCATGTATTTAATGAAGACCTACCTGAAGGAATAAACACAAATCATTTTTGCCTTGAGGAGTTACTGCCTTGCCTAACATGGTATTAAAGCCAGTCCTAATTTTAGTACTCTAAATCTTGTAACTCCATTTCCTACCTTTGTTCTACCTATTTTTGCAGAACTCAAGTGTTATATACATTTTTTGAATAGTCCACCCTCCATTCAGTGTCATATGCGTTTTTATATTCCCCTTAACAGTCGCCTGCTTCAATCACAGTGATAGCTATGGGATATGAACGCACACCTTTCACCCTATGCGGCTCTAACGCTTCCATTTTTTTACATTGAGGGAAAAGCGCAGCAGCAAGGAATGGATATTGTGAGGCTCTGCCTCTGGTTAATATGTTGTTCATTAATACGCTATCTGGTTAATATGTTGTTCATTAATATTTTGCCTTGTTAATATGTTGTTCATTAATATGTTGCATAGCTATTACGCTCCTCCATATAAACGTTGTTTCATATTTGTCACATATACGCTACTCCTAGTATTTTTAACGCTGGTCTAACATGGTATGTACGCTGGTGCGTATTGAGAAAATTTTGAAGTGCTGTACACTAGCGCATTTTGTTCCTTTTCTATGGACCATACGCTGGTGTGTATTGAGAATTTTTGAAGGGTTGTACACTGGTGCATTGGATTTTGTGCATTGTTGCTCACTCTGAGACTGTGCATAAGCTGGTCTGTGCATTGATTTCCGTGCGGAAGACCGAATGACTTTACCTTTGTGAACCAACTCTGCTACACGTTGAGCTCACTAAATTTCCAGCCATTCCAGTGAGCAGGCCGGACCAGCGAGAAGTAGAGATCTGGTATCACTCCATGATATATCATTGTTGTTGTAATGCAGTGTTCTGACAACAATATTTTTTTTAAGATTTTCTGGATGTATACACAGTGAATATTTTTTGCTGCTTTTGTTGGCAAGACTGTGGTGTGTAATAGGTTGAGTTTGATATTTGTGTTGTACATTGAATGTACGCTCTCCCATGTATCAATGGAGTGATCTTGTTTAAGGCTATCATATATGTGTTGTTTAAACACTACCATATTCTATACTTTAACACATCATATTAGATGTATATTTTTCCCCATTAAGAGTATAGTTTTGTAGCAGAAGTTTTTGTTACAGAATGCATTCAATCATATCCATGGTGGGAATAGTTTTCACTGGCAAGGAGAACTATCCTGAATGGTCCCGGATGATAAAACACACACTCATTTTCAATGAGTTGTGGAAAGGATTGTGTATCGGAGATGGAGACAATGAACCAGTAAAGCCTACCTTAGATAAAGAGCTCGTCATTTGGGGAAACAAGAACAACAAAGTTTATGCATTAATCGCAGCATCTATAAATGAAGAGGTGAGTTTCCATATTTCGTCATATTCAACTGCCTTTGAAGCCTTACAAAAGCTAAAAGAACTCTATGACTCACATTCTACACTTGAAGTTGTTCAACTCATGATTAAACTCTTCACTCTTGAACTACAAAATAATGATCCTCTTGCTCTTGCATTTGAATTGAATTCTATAATGCATGATATCAAATCCACTAAGGTTGAATTGGATATCCCTCTTATCGCTTTTCTAAAGGCACTTTATCCTACTTACTCCAATTACCTTGAGTCATTGCAAGCAAATGGAAATCTCAAAGATATCACCTTTGACTCTTCCTGTAGTGTTTCAGGACATATTTTAGTACTATAGGATCTGCCTATAGTAACTACAAGAAACCCTATAGAAGCTAGAAAGATGCATACAAATTGGTTTTTGATGCATGGAATTGAGGATGGATGATGAAGACATGGTAGCCATGGAAGATGTGAAGTGAAGGGAGGAATAACTGGTGTGATGCTTGGCTTGTTGTCCCTTGAACTTTGAGTCCTTTGTTGTCTTTAAAAACCTATAAAAATCATAGAATATTATTAGTGGGCAGGTTTGAGGTCCCTTCCATGGCACTTTGTTTTTCTTTTTCTCTCTTTCTTTTTGAAACACATTCAGGTCACCTCAAAGGAGGTTTTAAACCTGTTTTCCTACCCTAGAAGTCTCAAGGGAGGTTTTCACCCAAGGATCTTTTTATTTTCCTTTTTTTTCACTCCTGGGATGCCTCAAGGAGGTTTTCAACCCAAAAGGCTACCTCAGGTGCCTCATACAGGTTTTCACATAGGTCCCTTATTGTTTTTTCTTTTTTCTTTTCCTTTTTTCAAAAATAAAAATAGTCTTCAAGAATTTGGTGAGCTAGAAGTTGAGACACTTCTAATCACATTCAATTCCTTACTGATGGTACTAATGAACTTTTCCCTTGATAGAGGTCTTTTATAGGCTTTCAATATGTATCCTTTGACAAGCAAGGGGATACCTTCTTCATCAATGGTCCTAATTTTCACAACCCCATTGTCATGGCACTTTTCTATTAGATATGGGCCCAGCGACCTGGTCATCAATTTTCCTTTGAAATCCTTGAATCTGGAGTCATATAGAAGATCCCAATCACCTTCTTTAAAAACCTTATCCTTGATTTTTTTGTCATTCCAAACCTTTCTCTGTACTTTAACAACTTTAGTGTGTAGGAGGGCCTGCATCCTGAATTTATCCAAACCATTGAGCTGGAGAAACCTCTCCTGTTGTGCCTTTGTAACATCCAAATCCAATTTTTTTTCCATTCTCAAAGTGTTGTACTCAAACTCAATGGAGAACAGAGACTTATGTCAATAGAACAAGTCATAAGGGGTGAAGCCAATGGTTGTCTTCCATGTTGTATTATAGGCCCAAGTGGCCTCCACTAGTCTGTCAGCCCAATCTTTCCTGCTACTACTCACAACGTTGGTGAGGATGCCTTCCAATGCTCTGCCAGTAACCTCTACTTGTCCATTGGGATGAGGATGATAAGAAGTTGACTTCCTGTGTTTGAGCTTATGTTGTCTCAACAAATTCTCAATCAAGTGTGATATGAATTGAGCTCCTTGATCAGTGACTAGTTCTCTAGGGTACCCAAACTTGTAGAATATATTCTCCCTCAAGAACTCAACCAATTTATGTTTTGTTGCTACCTTGATAGCCTTGGTCCCAACCCACTTTTTAAAATAACCAGTGCATACAATTAGGTACTTTTTATGCCGTGATGGTGGATCAATGGGCTCAATGAAATCCATGCCCTACTTGTCAAATGGCTCAAGAGTCACCTGAGTTTTCAAAGGAATTTCATCCTTGGGAGTAGATTTCCCCATTATTTGGCACTGATCACATCGATTTGCATCTTGGTGGAGAGTGGGCCACTAGTAGCCATTTATCTGGGAACTAGGGGCCAGGCTAACCACCCCCCTCTTCCTCTGGTATGTGTTATGGTCACATTATCTCCATATGGATCGGGGCTAGGGCCACGTCCCCACCCCGAACCACTTCACTTTTGTCATGGACGTATGATATTACATGTGACTCGGGGTCAGGGCTTGCCTGGCTGGCCCGACCACTCTTCAAATGCACTAACCACTTCTATTGAAATATAATTGGTATGCCATATATATGCAAGGTATATTACTAAGTCATTGCATTGTATTGTTAGAGTTATTGGGGCCAAACCTCATTGGGTCGGTTAACCTCTAAACCATAGTTTTGCACAGGCCCAGAGGGCCACATAGTGCCTTCATATTGGGCCACATGGTGCCTCCTAATTGGAAAAACCAAAACCAAACAACCAATAAAATTTTGTCACGTATACATGTATGAACTGCCACATGATAGCACAATATTGGCCCGTCTGAACACTATACTTTCCCTGTCAACCTACTAACATCAATGCCACGTCACTATACATCATGTACAATTAGTAGCTTAGTCAACCCTGCAATTTGGCGTTTTAGCTATTTGCCAAAAACTTCATAACATGATAAATTTCACATAGTGTGTCAGATCAAGGGGATTCAAACCTCATTGGAATCAAAACGACGAGATCTACAATTTGGCATTGGTTTCAAGCAATTTTGAGCACTTAATTTTTTAGCATTTTTTTATCCCCTAGATCAATCCCTGAAAGTTTTCCATAACCAACAAGATGTTATTCAAGCTTGTATTGATGAACCTGTCCAGACTGGTGAAAATAGAAGAAAATAGTTTAATCAACTTAGCCGCATGCATGATAAAATGATATCTACTTTTGATGAAAATGTCTAAAATAAGGCCTTTAAACCTAAAGACCTGGGTAATTTTATGGGATAAAAGAAGGGAAAAACCTAGCATGCCTAAAAAATGGGATAACCTGTGGATTGGCCCTTTTAGGATAGTTGACATTGTTGGTGTAAATTATTACCATTTAAAAACTCTTGATGGAGAGTTTGTTCCCCTTCTTGTGAACAGGAAGCTCTTTAATGAGTACTACCCTGAGGAAACTTGACATTCTATCATATTCATGTTAGGGTACAATGAATTTCATGCTCATTTTCTCATTATAACAAACATCATACGATATTATCATGATATACTAGCTACATTTAGATTAAAATTGAATTTAGAATCATTTTATTTTCGTGTTGATTTTATGGCCTAATACTAAGCATGAGAGATGATAAGACACCACAAAAACATGATGCCTCATGTTGTTGGTCTTTGATATGTGCAAGTAATAGGTATGTGGTCCTAAGAGATTGTTGGTGTTCTCAGGACCTCATGTTCAAGTACGTTCATGCACTCTTCTGAGAGCTCATGTCTCAGTTGGAGCCAGATGTTACCCACCAATTGTGAGTAGTATCCATAGGAGAAATTTTTCTCTTAGATGGTCCTCAGCCATAAACCAACAACCCCTTGTAGCCACCAGCTAGCTTGATGTACCACTATCTCTACCACTTGAGCTAGGTATGTGGTCCCTCACCCATATATTATGATCATATGTTTGAAGGTGGGCCTCCTAACCCCAAACTTATGATTTTTCATTGTTGTAGTTGAGTAATTTTATTTACTTGTCATGGACACTTTTAGGTACAGATTGGTGGGGGCATTTGGCAAAAAGAATGGACTAGGTCTATACTCTTGTCTCCTTTGCCTGATTTGGTGGTCAGTCTTATATCCTATTCCTATAGGATCTCGTTTACAAGTTATTAGCTTTAGGGTTTCCACTACATGGGAAATCCCAATTTCAGTTGCATGGTACTGCTTCCCAATACCATATATCACTCCCCTATGCTCATTTCAACCCCATTTCTCACTTTTCCCATTTGGGTCCACATATTTCCACTCGGTCCACAAAGGGATGGCCTCCCCCTCCCCTTGCCCACACCTTGGGTCAGGCTTGAAACGATGCTCCATAGATTGATGCATCTGAAAAGAAAAGAAAAAGAATAATTCAGCCACTTATAATGTTAAATATACCACAAAATTCAGAAGGTGGTCAGGACATACAAATTTCGCACGTGGGAAAAATATAAACATGAGCTCTACCCCTTATCCATGGTCATTCACTTTGTTCCTATGAGCCCTAAATGAACCCCCTCCACATTAAGGAACCCATGATTTTCCCAACCCTTAGTGGGCAAGGAACTTCCCCACTTTAAAAGAGGTATCTATTGTTGTATCCTATGGAGCCTTCCCCTAATCCCCACTACATTCCATCATTATATCACATGCCACCTACCACTTTATGGATGTACCATGGACATGTCACCCCATTTAAAGGTTGAAACCACCTAATAGGGTCCTTGGTTAACCCCTTATTGAGCTTGAAGACACCTGTACATGCTAAATCCCACTATGGAAGGGCGTGACACCATGAAATGTCCATTTCATTCCATCATTTGTAAGCTCTTTTACTTGATTACTATAATGATGTGTTGTAATGGAGGGAAATGAGACACATTGGATCTTATGAAGGATTGTATATGGGTCTCCATTTGGGTTTTGGTCTCCCTGTACGAGGTCCAAGTAGACCAAGCCTCCCAGAGGATCACATTGGAACTTGTAGGGTGAGTGTTGAGAGCCATAGGCCTCCACCATAGCAGAGGGCACTTCATGGATCCCCCAATACCATTCATTGATTGCTCATATTCCACCTTTTTGGATGAGGATGATGCACCTCAACCACCATGCCTAACCAATTTCACAGTTGTACCATACACTTGGCAGATTTTCTAAGGCCTAGATGAGGATGTGTCTCACCATGGGAGACAAAGGGAGGGCTTATTTAATTATTCTAGCACATACATATGGTTTACAAACATTATTGATCCACTTGGAGACCCATGATGATGTCATTGTTCCCCCACACCCACTTGGCGACACCACATATGACTTGCTTGGATATTAAGGGGCCACTCCCTTTACCATCATGTTTGGAACCTATTATCTCATCATGGTACACCTTGGACTCCATTAGGCCTTATCAATGGCCAAATGACTCATCATGTTTAAATATTTCCCTCTTGAGAGGCTTATTTTTGTATTATGGAGTTATCTTGGTGGGCTAGTGACCAAGGGATGCTATTATTGCACATTATTTTATTATTGGGGTTTAATTGGGCCTAATTAGGAAAATTGAACTATTTAGTAAGGATATAAATAGATGAGAGGCTCATTCATTCTTGTCGTTATCACTTGGATTAGATTAGTATCTCTTGAGATATTTTTGCACTATTCTTGTTACCTTACTTGTCTAATGCATGGTATTGTTATCATTATTCTTGTATGGGCTAAATAATGTGAAATTCTTCTTTGAAACATTGAATAAGTGGTTTAATTCACATGTTTCCCTTTGAGGGAGTCGGTGAATGTTCTTAGAGGCACCTAATAGGTTTAAGAACTTGAAAATTCATCTCCTTTGCAAATTCGAAGTATAAAACCCTATAACATTGTTGTTGCACTTGGAAAGGATAGCAAATGTCAACTAGGGCTCCTTAGCTCATTAAAATTCTCAGTCTAGGTGTATCATGACTCCATTAGACAAAGAAGCAAGGCACTAATCCTTGCATCCCTTTGGTGGTCAAAATTACCTTTCTTTTCTTCATCTCTTCCAAGTCTAGACCTAACTCTAGAAGGACTCCTAGGGCATGAAGCGAAATCGCTCCATTGTTTCCCCTTGACCTAGTAGTCGCTCTATAGGATCCCCTCCTAGTACCCCTACTAGATTGATCGATAACGGTCACATATGCTTAAATGGTTTGGAAACTAGATCAATTGACATCTTTGACACCTTGCAATCATCCCTTTGCAAAGCCTCAAGCATTATGTCTCCAAAAATTCCAAGAATTTTGGGTTTAAGAGCTTAAAAACTCATTTTTGGACCCATTGCACCCTGTGTTCTATGCAACCTACACTATTGCATGTTTCATAACTAAGAAACTGCGCTGACCATTGCATGTTGCCTTTTCTATAGGCGTAATGGTTCTAGAATTTTAGGAAAAATAAAAAATAATTACGAAACTTCTCTTTCCAAAAGCTTCTAAGTTGGTTTTAACCATTTAATATTGACTAAGATCTTGAATTCCTATCCTAGAGGTCTTATCTCTTATCCTTAGAGCTTATCCTCCTTCATATGTGGATCTAAGTCCTAGATTGGTAAATGATTTGATTTAGAATATTACATTGTTGTGCTAAGATCCTCCTCAAATTAGAAACAAATTGCTTTCATTGTGCTTAAGGATTCATGAATTTTGCAAGTGAAAAATGAGTTTTTATGTTAATTTTATGAGCAATTTTAACATAAATAAGAGGCTGAACAATAGCTTAAACATGCACAGGACATCACCAAAAACACATCACAACAGGGACATGATGGAGTTCACTCCTCCTCGGCTAAGTCTCCTTGGTCCAGCTTCCAATGGCTTGGGCCTCTCTATTATGCTCAAAAGTGTAAAAATATGTGTTCACAATGCTCAAATGCTTATGAAACCTACTCCAATGAATCCAGAATGTCCAAAAATGGCTACCTAGCTTCTTTTCTCATCCAATTTTTTATAAAAATTGAGAAGTTATGACCTCTCCTTGTCAGGCCACTATTCGCTCCACAAATTGCTAAAAATTCGGCACCATTCGTACAATTTCGTCCCAAAAAGCGCTAACTGGGCGAAAATTTTGGTCGTGCAGTAGGAAGAATTGTAACACCATTAAAAATTCCTATAACCCCCACGTGGTCATAAAAACTTCCAAATGACCCTGGTCACATGTGGTGGTTAGGTGATGGCGATCCTTTGGGGGGTCACATATAATGTAACTGTTGGTCGCACGGTTATGGTGGTCACATGCCACTTGTCCAACGGTCATGGTGGCGGTTACCATGGTGGTAGCATTTGTTGTTGTGGGTAGGTGGTATTTTTGTTTGTATGGGGGGCGGTTAAGTTTGCTCGCCCCCCAACCTAGCAATTAACAAATAATAAAACAAACTCGTTTCCCATACATGTTAAGAACCATCCTGCAGGAGGAGTGGTAAGGCTTGGCACTATTTCGAGTGAGGCCGTGGGTTTGATCTCGACCTATACTCAACAAAATTTTGATTGACCCCAGGGAGGACACGTGGCTACCCTAGGCTTAGCCACGTGTCATCTCCCTATTGGTCTACCTATAAACCATTAAACCAATGAATTTCTGCCACTTTTCACAGTATGATGATGCCACTTGCAAGGAATATTCTAAGGATATTCTATGGAATATTCCAAGGAACATTATTTTTTCTAATTGGGCTGTATGAATGCCCAATCAGCATTCCTACCAGCTCTTGCACCAAATTTGTTTGTTTGGGAAAACGATCAGCACAACATAACTTTCACATACGGATTCCATTTTGGATGAAATGAGTTGCACTAGATTCATGATGATGAGCACTATGCGGTCGTTCAGGTTCCATACCATTCTAACAACTTTGATTTTGAGCATAATTTTGAGCACCTAATCACTCCTCCCCACTGGAAGCCTTTTGGAGCCCAAAAGATCACTTTCAGTTGTCCAGCAAGTGAGGGTATAGTTCCCTCACCTTTCTAATCTCAATCCATTTATCACTGACTTGCAACTTGTTATCTACATGATGCTTGTCACGTCTTTCTTTTCTTCTTTCCTTTTCCCTTTTCAAGCTGATCTAGTACTATTTCATGTACCATTTGGAGTCGTTCAATGAACTCTTTGGATTTGTCCATGTTACTATCAGTAGCAACATCCTTCTTACCAAGATGATACAAATCATTATGATGCAAATGGTAAACAAATTCCTCCACTTGATTTCTTTGACTCAAGCTTGAATGTACATCTGGAAAGTATATATTTTTCTGAACATAACTTTCATGTAAAACAAAATGGTGCTTAAGGAAAGTAGCTATACAAACTATAGGCCTAGAAAGCACATCAACAAACTTGTTGCTTATACCTTTCTTATACCTTTTGACTAAGTGGAATAGTAGAAGAAAACCCATCCAATGAAAGTTTCTTTGTCGCTGCAACTTAAACACTACATCATTGAAAATTTTTGAATGAAAAGAAATGGGCTTACCACATTGCATAAAGGTTGTGCCCATGGCATAGTCACATACACCAACCTGAAACTCAAATTTATTTTTCAAGTTTAGAACAACAAGTATAAATCCTGAACTAGTCTTTTGTTTCAAAGCATCAAATGCCTGTTGTTGTTCACCTCCCCACTGGAAGACCTTTTGCACAACTGTCAAAGAATTCAAATGAGCTACAATAGAAGAAAAATTAGCAAAATATTTCCTCCACCATTTGGCTGCTCCCAAAAAACCTCTTATCCAAATGAATATCTTGAGAATTGCCAATCCATAATGGCATCAAGCTTGGAGATGTCTAAATTCAAGTCATCTTCTCCAATCTTATGGCCCAAGTTCATCAAAGAATTTTTACCCAACATATATTTTGACATATTCAATAACAAATGTTCTTGACATACGTAATCAAGTATTTTTTTATCACACATGACATGTTCATAATGAAATTTTCTGAAAATGAAAATGTCATCCAAGTAGACTATCATGTCTAGAAATGGCTTCAAAAAATCTTTCTTCATATGCATGAAAGTAATAGTATCATGGAAAATACCAAAAAAAGATAACAAAACATTCAAACAAACCTTGCTTAGTTTTGAATGTTGTTTTCCATATTTCTCCTTCAACAACTCTACTTTGATGAAAATGATTTCTTGAATCCCATTCAATGAAATGCTTACCATTCTTCTTGGGCACCAAAACAAGAGGTGCCCCACATGGTAAAGGAGAAGATAGGATGATCCTTTTGTTAAAAAATCCTTGGATTTGTTTTGTTATTTCCACGTTTTCCCTTTGTAACATCCTGTGCATGTCAATGCTAGGAAGAAGACACTTTTGTTGCGATTGTATTTCATGTTGGATTCTCCTCTTGGAAGGAAATCCTTTTGCTTTCTGAAACATCTCATCATCATGGTTAACTACATCAACCAAATAAGTTTTCAATTTTGAATTACAACCTGCAAACACTTCATAACCAATATCAACATTGGGTTTCATCATAAGAAGCACTAAATTCTTGCTTGAATTCACTATCCTTTTCATTTTCCCTGCATTAACTAATGAAATATTTTGTTTCTTGAGATTAGCTTTCACAATATACTCCACACCATCATTAAACAAGTGGTACTTTTTTTCATGACTTTAGAAGATTTCTTTTCTATCATAAAGGTAAGGACTACCCCAAAAAATATTGATATATCAAGTGGTACAACATTTAATTCAACTTCATCAATGAAGTTTGTTGTGATTGCAAACCAAAGAATACATTTTCTTGTAACCTGTAAGTTTGAGTCCTTGCATATCCAACCCAATGGATATGGCTTGGGATGTAAAATGGTTCAAGATTAATTTGTTTGACTAAGTCATCAGATATCAAGTTGGCTTGAGACCCACTATCAAAGAGTGTGTCGATTTTGTATGTTTTGAGATCACCCTTATGTGAAAAAGTTCTAATCTCCTCTTTTTATTTGGAGTTTCATTTTGTGAATTTGAAGAACTAGTGCTAGCAATGGATTCATTTCCTTTTATACCCATGTCTATAATTTTAGTTTCATCACCTGAATCGGATCCCAAATCCTATTGAATGACGAAATTTGTCTTTTCTTTTCCTTTGTTGTTGAATTTTTTTGGTTTCATTTCAGGATGAAGCTTCCAACAATGAACTTCACCTAGAAAAGTGTTTACATATTCTTTTCTCTCCT
>APFE030085055.1:0-23077 GCA_000404065.3 Pinus taeda
GCGCTGGCCTACTAAAGGCTCCAACCTTCACTCGTTTTCCAGATGCTCCTGGAAGGGAGCTACAACCCCCTGGCTCTTACACTAGCCAATATGTTTACCAGTACGTAGGTGCCGGCCTACAATCATCCAGGGACCATGTTTCATCAATTTTCAGACTGGATCCATAAGACAATCACCGTTGCAATACAATCAATCTCTGAATCACCCAATACTAAAACCCTGTCACAGAACACAAACCAGAGCCCACAACTCTGCAATAACCACTAGAATCAACAACAACCTGAAACACCAAATCTCATGATGCATATGCTACTTGGACGAACCCAACCTGCGTGTATACGCACTTTTACCAAAGACAAACCGCGTACAGATCTGCAAATCTACCTCATAACTCTGCAACTATTTCAGACATCAGAACAAACTCAGATCATAACATTCATATAATAACCATGCGTCAATAGATCTAGTCTATCCATACTCAAACCATATAAAGATAATCATTCCAATCCTTGAGATCCCAATCCATCATTCATCATCCTTCACATGAGTGTCTCCTTGGTTCAGATCAAGCAAGGCATCACCAACCCATAACCAACATCTAGATCTCACACTTTATCAGATCTTCATCACTTGCTCACTCTTGCACCCCTCTTGGCCTAATGATCTTCTCCTTATATAGGTTTATGGTTCTCTCAATACCATGGTCCAAAACCATGTGGAACCAATAGCTTGAACCCAATGCTTGGGGTCGTCACTTTGGATCAAATACCATGGACCAATACCACGGACCAATACTATGGCTTCCGACATGTACGCGCCTTTCCTTCTGAGAACCCGCGTGTATACGTGTACGCGCCTTCTGCTCCGCTAACCCGCATATATACGCACTTTCTTCATGATCAACCTACGTATATCTCTCTATTTACCTGCTGCACTATGATATGTCCTCTGAGTGAGTTCCCATCACCTGTATGATTCCTTTTAGTGAGTTGCCATCAAGGACAACACCTGAATCATAATGCCAACAAAAGTGAGTAAGACAGAACTCCACTTTCAACATATTGTATCATACAAGTTGCAGCATAATTTCAATAGAAAAATAATGCATTCATAAGGCAAAGAAATGCATTTTTAAGGCAAAGAATTGCATCTATCAACAAAAGAAATGCAAGCCTTATTTGGATAAGAAATCAAATCACCTCTTTCCAAATCATTTCAATGGTGATTCTTTCAATTTCATATTATCTTGTGAATCATCTTGACCCACATGAATTATGGAATCCACCTTTTGATTCTTGCCAAAATCTCTCTCCACCTTATTCAAATGTCGTGGATGAGTTGTTGGGTTAACCTGATTAATTTGGCTAAGCACAATTTAGTGCTATATTAGAGGTAATCCGTTCGCTGGGCACACTCCTGGTCATGGCAGAAGGTTATATGGCTTGTTTTATTTGGGGGTTGGGGCTAAGCATTGACCCCTTTCCCCATATACGTGTGGCTTTAACCCCATACAAAAATTACCTGCATACGAATTCTAAAACATAGAAAATAAACAATAGTGAGAGCATAACACATAAAACAAATATACACGGAGATTTTTCCCTGGATCCCAAAAATGTGACTACCAAATTGATTTTTCTTTATGTTGCTTTTAATGTTACAATACATACATACATACATATATATATCTATATATATAATATATATATATATATATATATATATATATATAAATATATATATATATATATATATATATATAAATAATATATATATATAATACATGCTGAAGCATCCAATACCATGGACCGAAACCATCGCACTCAAAATCATGTGCGAAAAACCATGCACAAACCATAGAGTAGACCCACCCACCTAATATATGGGCCAAAAACAATTACCCTGGGGCGCTACCCTAGACCCTGTAGAGGGGGGCTAAGCGCCCCCCTCAAACCCCCTGTGATCCCCCCACTGTGCAGTCGGTGCAACAAAGGGGGAGCTCTACCCCCCCTCTAACCCCCAGCTAACTAGGAGATCTGGTCATGGAAAGAATATAACACAACCCAAACTCTCCCACTTGTTGTTTTCCTTCCACAAGGGGCCACATGAGAGGTTAGTCATTTATCTAGCCCTAGAACGCCAATTGTTTCTCTACACGAATAGAACTTCTTAGAGCTCACAATTTTTATCAATGCATTTGCAGTATTCTTCAAAGTGTCCACCTTTACCAGCAACACCTTTTTGTCTTCTATCATATCCCTCATAAAGTGATATTAAACATCAATGTGATTTGTCTTTGAATGGTAAGCAGGGTTCTTTGCCAAGAAAATTTCACTTTGGCTGTCACAGTCTATCCTTATATCTCCCTGTACTAACCCCATACTTGAACACAATCTCTGCAACCAAACTGCTTCCTTTCTTGCATGAGTGGCTACCATGTAATCTGCCTCTATAGTTGATAGTGCCACTACATATTGTTTCTTACTCATCCAATTGACTGCACCTCCAAATAGGTGAAACACCTACCCACTTGTAGATCTTCTCTGATCCAGATCTCCAGCCCAGTCTGTGTCAACAAAGCCATGGATATCCAAAACTTTGTCCAATCCTAGTCTTCCTTGGTAGCACAAACCATAATCACTAGTGCCACGGAAATACCTAAAAACCGACTTCACTACTATCCAGTGCTCCTTTCCTGGTTTTGACATAAACCTGCTCAATACTTCTACTGCATATGCAATGTCTGGTCTAGTATAGACCATCGCATACATCAGGCTACTGACTGCACTTACATATGGAACACAGGACATGTCTTCTTCCTCTTTTGGTGTCTTGGGACACTGCTCAGCAGATAACTTCACACCTACAAGAATAAGAACCTTCACCGGTTTACTATCCTGCATATTAAACCTCTACAGTATTGTCTCAACATACTTCCTCTAGTTTAACCAGAGCTTCCTCTTTGCCTGATCTCTTTTAATTTCCATGCTCAAAATATAGTTTGCAACACCAATATATTTCATGTTGAATTTAGAGGACAATTGGGCCTTCAAATCCTGGATAATTTCTTTGTCATTTCCAACCAGCAACATATCATCCACATACAAGACCAGATAGATAACATGATCACCAATTAATTTAAAATACACACAATGATCTACTTTTCTTCTGGTGAAGCCAAGTCCCCATATAAATGTATCAAATTTTTTATACCACATATTTGGTGAAAGTTTTAGCCCATACAGAGACTTCTTTAACTTGCATACTAGTTCTTTCTTACCCTTCACTACAAATCCTTCAAGTTGCTTCATGTAGATCACTTCTTCGAGATCCCCATGAAGAAATATTGTCTTCACATCCATTTGTTCTACCTCAAAATCAAAAGTAGCAACAATAGATAAAATTAATCTAATAGAAGCTACCTTGGCAATAGGGGAAAAAATATCACTAAAATCAATTCCTGACACCTAGGAATAACCTTTTGCTAGCAACCGAACTTTGTATTTCTCCATCATTCCTTGTGCATTTGTCTTCTTCTTAAACACCCATTTGTTGAAAATGGGTTTCCTTCTAGAAGGAAACTCCACCAGATCCCAAGCCTCATTTTTGTGCAAAGATTCAATTTCATTAACCATGGCCTCTTTCAAGAGTTTTCCATCCTTTGAGTCTACTAATTCCTTCAGAGTTCTGGGATCATCATCAACAATAGATAAAGAAAAAATTGAACAGAAAGAAGATGGACTATACCTTTCTGGCTACCTTCTTTCTCGAACTGATCTTCTCACAATAGGAGTTTGTGGCTCTTCATCTACTGATTCCTCTTCTGCTGTAGAGTATGATTCTTCCTCCTTTAGCTAAAACTCTATCTTTTTAGGTTCCTTTGATGGGACTTCATGTTTAATAAAATATTTCACCTCTCTGAACACCACATCTCAGTTGTACACAACCTTCCTTGTTACTAGGTTCCAAAGCTTATAACCCTTTAAACCATCTTTATACCCAATAAAGATGCACATTTCAGATTTACTATCCAACTTGGTTCTTTTCTCCTTTGGAACATGTACATATGCATCACATCTAAATACCCTCAATGTGAAAGAGTGGGTTCTTACCAATCCATACCTCTTGTAGAGTATTATCCTCCAACACTGATGAAGGTGATATGTTCATCAGGTAACATGTTGTCTCCACTTCCTCTGCCCAGAATTCCTGTCCTAACCCGACACCATTGAGCATGCTTCTTTCCCTTTCCATGAATGTCTTGTTCATTCTTTCTGCAACTCCATTTTTCTCAAGTGCATATGGATTATTCTTCTGTCGTACTATACTACACTTCTTATAGAATTATTCAAATTCCTTCTTGCAAAACTCTCCACCATTATCTATCCTCAACACCTTTATCTTCTTCTTTGTCTGGTTTTCCACTAGAACCTTAAATCCTCTAAACCTGTTAAAGACTTTAGATGTCTTCTTGAGGAAATATATCCATTTATTCCTTGAGAAGTCATCTATAAATGATACATAGTACACAGACTTACCTAGTGATTGAACTTTCACAGGTCCAAAAACATCAATGTGCACAAGCTCTAGTATCTATTTTGCCCTCTTACCACCAAAGGGGAAACTCACCCGATTCTGCTTCCCATATACACGATTTTCATAGAAATCAAAATCCAGAGAGCTATTAGTCATACCTTCTACCATATCTTTACTATGAAGTATTCGAAGGCCCTTCTCTCCAATATTTCCAAGCCTTTGATGCCATAGCATGGTCTTTTCTCTAGAGACCACAAGATTTTCTGCTCCACTTTCAGGAACCACAAAATTGTTGCACCCATCGAAAAAAGTGCTACCTTGCAGCTTGTACATGGTTCCATTCCAAAATCCCCGCATCAGTACCAGTTCTTCCCGAACCATCTTGTAGGTATCCTTCTCAAACACTGTTTTTACACCTGCATCATCCAGCTTGCTTACAGAAATAAGATTTTTGGCCAATATAGGAATATGAAGAACACCCGAAAGTGTTCTAATCCTTACACCTTGTAAACTGAACTTAACTTTTCCATGACAAATGATTTTAGCCTTTCTTTCATCCCCCAAGAAGACATCACCACCATCATATTTCTCATACTCACAGAACCACTCTCTATGGGGAATGAAGTGAAAGAATGCACCTGAGTCAATCAACCATGCCTCATGATCTACATGTGTACTTGAAGAAGCCAAGTATGCATCCCCACCTTCACCTAAGGTAGTTTTCACCTCTGCAGAAGGAGCATCATCATATCCCTTTCCTTTGTCGGGAGCTTTAGATTTATAGTCCCTTTTGTGGTGCCCTTCCTTTCCGCATTTCCAGCACATCTTACCAAGTTTTCCTAGAGATTTAGATCTCCCAATTTTGGGACTGTCCTCCTATAGACAAGGCATCACCATTCTGGCTCTCCATATTTTTCTGTCTCATCTCCTCCATCAGTAAGGATGAGACTATTTTATCAAAATGCAAGGCAGTTGCATTGCTACCTATTGTAATAACCAAACTATCACACAAATTTGGTAGAGAACACACCAAACTGATGCACTTATCTTCATCTAAAATTTTAAAATCAACAGATAATAACTAACTTACCATAGTATTAAATGTGTTCACATGCTCTGTCACTACTCCATCTTTCATCCTCGGGTTATACAGCGTTTTCTGTAGGAACAATTTATTCACTAGAGACTTAGATTGGTATAAAGTCCATAACTTGTCCCACAAAGCCTTCACCGTAGCTTCCTGTGATACATTCAGCAATACTGAATCTAAGACACATAATCTCATTGTGCTTTTTGCCTTCTAATCCAACTTCTTCCATTCTTCATCGGAAACTCCTGTTGGTTTAATACCTAGATCTATTGCTATCCACTGATCTTTATCCACTAACAGATCCGCCATCTTGAATTTCCACAACTCAAAACTCCCACCATTAAATTTCTCGATCTTTATCTTTACACTGCTTGCCATATTCTTTCACCACCAGGATTGATCCCACAGATCTCCCACTAAACAAGGTGTACCATAGGCCCAAGTGAAACCCCTTAGTAACAAAGGCATCCACTTGAAGCCAAAACAACTCCAATACCAAATGTAGGTTTTAACCTCATATAGAAATTACCTGCATATGCATTCTAAAATATAGAAAATAAATAATAGCGAGAGCATAACACATAAAAAAAATATACACAGAGATTTTCCCCTGGATCCCAAAATTGGGACTACCAGATTGATTTTTAATTATGTTCCTTTCAATGTTACAATACATATATATACATGGCGAAGCATCCAATACCATGGACCGAAAACCAGCATTCCCAAAACCATTTGCAAAAAGCTATGCACAAAACCATAGGTAGGTCCGCCCACCTAATATAGGGCCCAAAAAAATTTCCCTGGGGTGTTGCCCTGGACCCTATAGAGGGGGGATAAACACCCCCCTCAAACCCCCTGTGAGCCCCCCGCTATGCAGTCTATGTAACGAAGGGGGGGCACCATCCCCCCTCTAAAACCCCAGTTAACTATGAGAGCTAGTCATGGAAAGAACATAACACAACCCAACAATGTACTTTACAATGAACCTTTAACATGAAGTGCATTCCATTATATAATAAGAATTAATGTGTAGCATAGTTGGTATGGCTTGTGGTTAGTGGAGGGGAGGTCATGGGTTCAACCCCGACTTCCACCAATTTTTTTCCCAAAATGCATTGCTGACCTTTGACCAGCAGAGGGACACGTGACGACCTTTGGACTTGCCATGTGGCACCCTCTCATTGGTCCACCACAAACCAATTAGATTCTGCCATATCACCAAACTAAAAACCAACAACACTGAGACACTTGGCAAGACCTCATTGGGTGTTGACCTCTTTGACTTGCCTACATCACTTGCAAAGTCACCTACCATGTCAATGATACAAACCACTGACTGGGCAGTACCTGCAATTTTTTTCACCATTTGGTGAAACAGTCAGCAGGCTCTAATTTCCTCTTACGAAATCCATTTTGATTGAAATGAGTTGCATTGGGATTGTATCACCAAGATAGACTTGTTCCTTCTGATTTTGATAAATTCTGGACACTTTCATTTTTTAGCAAATTTTGGCCCATAATCCAGATTCTGATCATGAGGTGATAACCCCCGATCTGAAGATTAATATTTTTGCAACATCCTTCACATTTCATGTTCCCCCAATCAATGATAATGAATTGGAAATTAGATACCTCCCTTACAAAATAATGAATGACTTTGAGCACCCTCTTATGGACAAAGTCATGTGTGTTGCGACTATCAATTAGCACCACCACTTGCCTATGTTTAAGAAAACCTATGATTTTGAGAGTGTGTGGAGAAGCAATGATTTCCAAGGCATGGAGTAAGATAATCATCTCATCTCACATAGCTGTTGTATTGGTATCTGTGGTTATTGGAGGTTCACCCTCTTCGTCCTTAGTCACTTCAGTGGAGGGAACTTCATCGATGGAGAATTTTTCAATAGCATCAATTTGAAATAGTTTTGGTTCTTTGCATTTATGCCCCCAGGATTATTTTCATCAAAGTAGTAGCAGATTCCTTGTTTCCTTCTTTCGTCCATTTTTGTTGGTGACACCTTTTGAGCCTTAAGTGTTTGGGTGGGACCCATCGCAGGGGTAGGGCATGCCCGTGACATGAAAGTTGGACAGTTTGATTAGGCATTTAGAGAAGCTTATGTATATAAGGCCTTGTAGCATGCTACCAACTAAGTAGTTGGGTGATGCATTCGAACATGGGCTTGGACATGGCTTGGATTGCTTCCTTTTGGCCATTGATGAAACATTCCATGTAAAAGGCATCCTTGGTCAAATTGTAAGCTTACTTAAGAGTCGTATGGTTGGAAAGAGGGAAAGTTGAGGAGTCTAATGATGTGGGTCACGTGAAGTTGCTCTTGGAAAAATTTGGAACAACATGAAAATTGGGGGCTTACAGACGAATGGTACCGCTGTGATAAGCTTGTCATCATGAATCTTATGGGCTAGGTCTATTGTAAGCATCCTGAATATTTTTTTTACTCTAAAATTATTTTCATTCACAGTTGATCAATACTATGTAAATTCAAATCCAAAATGCTTGATATTGCAAATGTCTTGCGAAAATTTGGGTTGGGTTGTAGCAGCAAAAACCCCAAATTCACATCACTGCAAAATGTTTTGCGCCAATATAATCTACACTATAGCAGCCGAAATCATGAATGCATAAAGAATCTGCTCTGCACTGCGGCGACCAAAACCCCAACTAGTAAATTAGAAATGTACAATGGTAGCATAACCCCAATTGTTGGATATGATATGGAAAACGACGTAGAACCCCAACTGGTAGACACTACAAAATGTAAGAGGGTGATATTCATATACGAGAAGGAACTATGGTCATAAAGGAGTGTCAAGTGCTACATATCGTGATATATGCAGGGGTCCAACAATAGTACTTGATCCAATATTTTAGAGAACCAATTAAAGAGGATTGACCATATGCTTAACCATACTTCTTGACTACCCTTTATATGTCCGAGTAATCTTCTTGAGTGCTATTCCCAATGTATTGTAGCAACAAGATGGATGAAATATTATTTAAGGTTGGGTTTTAGGTTAACCTAGGGGGGATTCTGATATACCCAAAGGTACATGGAAGTGCAGCCCATTTGTGGTTCTATCTAATTTGCTACTACTCGAAGGACTACCCATAAGGCTAACAAGGCATACCAACAAGCATGACCATCTCTTTTGGTTCTTGCGTGCATGCCTTCCTAAATATATAGTTTTATGTGCTCAATGATAGATCCTATGGTTTAAAGACATTGGAATGCGTCTCTAACCTTTTATCTTTTTTTGCTAATTTTGGAGGTGTAACTGGCCCCAAAAAGTTCTCTAATACCACTTGTTATGAAATTGATCTACGAAAAATATCATAATGCCATAAATACAAGAATAATATTTTTAGAAACATAGAAATAACATATACTAGTAGAAAAGGGCTAATTAGTTACTAAAAAAATCACCAAAATTTGCATATAAATGACCATTTTTCATTTGGTGACCAATACTAACTAATTTACAGTATCTTATAACGCGACCAACATTTAGTCATTTTTAACTTAGTCATTAATTGATTGTCTCAATTTTATTGTCTAGTAGTATATTTAGTCATAAATTTGGTTATTAATTTAGTCATTGATTTAGTCATTAATTGCCACAATTAATGACCAAATATATTACTATATGATCACCTGAGAAAACCAATTAATGACCAAAGAAATGTGACCAAAATGTTGGTCGTGTTATAAAATACTGTAAAATAGCTACTAATAGTCATATATATGCAAATTTTAGTCATTGTTTGAAACCAATTAATGACCAAAGAAATATGAATAAATTTTAGTCATTTTATAAGACAATGTAAATTAGCTACTAATAGTCGTATATATGGAAAATTTAGTCATCATTTGTAATAAAAATTTTATCATTTGCAGTAGTCATTTATCTTTTTTTGATAGTTTCATATTCATTATATAAATTATTGATTTAGTAGTTTATATTCATTCCATTTACTTTCATAATAATCATTATAAACAACTAATTTAGTCGTATATTCATTTTATTTGTATTCATCATTAATCAATATAAACTAATAATTTAGTAATTTTAGATTGATTTTATGTATTCATTATTAATCAACATAAATTAATTAGTACGATTTTGCGACTAAATTCAAAAAAAAAATTGTCATACTATGTGCATGTTCATCTAATATGAAAACACATAATTACATATGTTAATTACAATATTAAATAATATCAAGTGAAACTGTAAATAATTTCAACTACATCAATTATATTATATAAAATGTGAAATATTAAATATGAGTTTCCAACTTAATATTTGTTGGATTACAATTTACACATGAAATATTGTTTCGTCACTTCAAAAAATTGTCATTGTGTTGTCAAGCTGGAAATGTAGGTGAATTCACCAACTCTAGAGACTTGACCATCAGTCTTTATATGTGTGTCTCATGCAAGATATTAGCTTTAAGGGTATCATTAGACCAATTCTCTTCTCTCTCTCTTTTTTCATTTGTGACTCTAGTGTTATTGTTCTCCTCTTTCTTCAATTCTTGCTTCTTACCATCAACACTGAGTTCCCCTTCTGAAAATGAAAGAAGATACAATGCAGAGTATAAGAAATGAAAGATGATGAACACTGAAATACAAAATAAAGTAGACTTGAATTTATATGACATATACCTCAACATCAACAATGTCAATGTCATTTTTCCCTAGAAAATCAAGAAACTTGGAGAAGTTTTCTTCAGTTGTGCAATAGTGGCAACTGTGGTGAGATGGCCTACATAAACAAAGCAAATAAAATGTCACCATAGAAAAGAAAACCTTAGGAGTTAGTATTAAACCTTCAGGAAAATCTTAGACACAATCATGCTAACTAAGTTACATGCCAAAAATCTCAAGCTATAAATAACTTGTGAAAACAAAAGGAAAGAAGAAAACAACATATAATAAATAATGTATGACATCTGGCTGGCAAATTGCATCATAGAAGAAAAACATTATCCTATGGATACCCATACATATGGGTTGGTAATCTACCCCATTATGCCATGATCCTTAGGGTCTAGAGGAAGTAAACCTCCTACTAACATAAAGATTTATTGGTTGCATCTTGGCCTCCAAACAACTACCATGATTTCCCTTACACATCATATTATTCAAAGATTTAGAAAACAACACAAGAACCAAGGATATAAAATTGTGTTCAATAATGATGATACATTCAAAGCATTGAGAAGTTAATAAAATAGTTTTGTGCAAATCTAATAAACATGGCAATCTGAAAAGTTTCACTATGCCTTTTTTATCACATATATAAAAATGTGAAACAAAGATCTATGTAATTATTTGATGAAGAGCTCAGATTATTGTTATAGAAAAAAATAAAAACATTTTTCCAATCACTAGATATTTTTGAGCACTCATTTCATTGAAATGGAAGTGTTATATAAACAATATCCCATTGGGATGAGACAATGTGTATAAATTGTGATAAATTGCGCTACAAGGTAGCAAGTGAATTTTAAAAATTGGAATGAAAGATACCTTAGATGTTTATAGTATTAATTTCTTAGACATCAATGTTTAATTTCATAACAAGATAAAATAATAATGCAATGGCTAAATCACATATATCCAATATTCAACAGATAGACTTTTAGGTTTTACAAAGGTGTCCTAGCATAAGGGTCAAAGCCCAAAAAAAGGTTCACGTTGGTTGGATTTATCAATATAGAATTAGTCCTCTAGTGTTACACCCCTTTCAGAATTTCAAACTAATCTTGGGAAAGTTTGCCTTTGGATGTCAAATAGAATAATTTGATGTCGACGATAAACAACAGAGAGAAAGAGAGAGGATGGAAGATCTTAACTAAGAATCATAACACATATCAAGGGTCAAATTGTCAACAATAAATATGTACTTCAAAAATTTTGCAGTGCATCAGCAAACTTACTAAAGATTCTGCACCATTTTCTTTTAGAAGTTCAATCATAGCCTGCTAGTTAGCACCCTCTGCATTTGCAAATGGTTGCAAAAGAAATTGTCTCACTTAAGTCCTAAAAAAAACAATGCACATAATGGATTGAGCACCACTGATGTTCCAAAATTGAAAAACAAAAACAAATTAATAAATACTCCAAACAAGGTAAATATTTATAGCAACAAAAAGTTTGGAAGGAGAAAATTGCACTCTTTGCTCTTGATTTATAAAACAAGCTTTCAATTGGAAATAATGTTTATTTGGGGTAGCATCATATGTGCTCTAGCCACGAAATTTGGTGGAGAGGCTAAGGAACATGAGATCTCCAATACCCAGAAAGGGTTTGTGCAGATTCTAAACAGTTTGGGAGATATTAAAATAATTAATATTTTTAATGGAGTCCCTAAGTCTAAACTTAGGGAAATTAAAATATTAATGTGAATTAATATAACACTGTGTTAGAATGGTCCAAAAGTCATGGATGAAGCCAGATCTAATCCTAGTTGTTGATTAGGGACTTAATCTTGGCTACTGATCTGTCAAAGAGAAAAGTATAATAGGAGGCTTAAGGGTCACTTGGAGAACACAACAAGAGATAAAGATTTCGATTTTCTGGCACTGGGTTTGTTGAGAATCTTGAGAGAGTGGTCTGGAGTTGCAACTAAGTGGAAATGAATACAGAATAAGAGAGGCATAAACAGTTCCCGGAGGATCAATGCAGCAGCTGGGAAAGGTAATGCAAAGGGCAGAAGCCGGAACTGCTAGGAATAGCTGGAACTACAGGGAACAGTCAGAACAGCCGGGAAAGCTAATGTAGAGGGCAGAAGCCAGAATTGTTGGGAACAGACAGAACTGCTAAGAATTACTGGAATTGCTAGGAAATTTGAAGTAGAGGGCAGAAGTCAGAACTGCCAGGAAAGTTGACACAGAGGGTAGAAGTCAAAACTGCCAGGAATGCTGACGCGGAGGGCAGAAGAGGCTGTGTTGGCTTGGTGGGGCCTGACACAAGTTCAACGTTAGTTATTCAAACAAATCTCTACACTACTGGCCCTTTCAGCATCAGCTCGTGGATCGCGAACTGAAGTCTCACCCAAAGCAATATAGGGGGATGCTAGAACCAAGTTTCTGCACCCTGAGATGGTCGTGATGTTAGTTTATCGCTTATAATCTTGCGTTCACGCAAGTCTCTTGGTTCTAGGGCTTTGTCAGACTAACCCTTTATTCTGCCCTTCAGTACTTCCATGAAGGGGGACGATTGACCTTCACGCAACCCTAACTGGTAGTTCAGGTACCTTTGTGCTACTAGGGAAACGTATCGTGCAGATTCCCAAACTAGCTTAAGTGCCTTAGTTATTCTATTAAACAATTACAGTTAGCACCATGTAAACAAATATTCTTACTTGTGTTTAATTAACCAACATAATTATATACATTCACACTTCTTATAAGCATTATAAATTAAATTCATACACAATATGACAAGATGCATTAACAGGAAAGAAAGACACAAAATTTGTAGAATACTTCTCTTTATTGATATCTTTAGGTGATTATAGACTTTATCCACCCTGTGCACACAGCTGTAGGGGTCCACGCACTCAGCTACGGACTTCCAACCTAGGCTTCTGCGCACTCAGCTGCAGAGCCTCTACCTACATTAAGACTTGAAACTTAGACTTCTCTCCTTATCGCTCAAGACTTCTTTTACAACCTATGACTTCTTATCCCTACTTAGAGCTCACATACTTAGCCCTTTTTATACAATCCCATCGTTCGTAGACCATGGGTAGATATTTACAGCCAAATTTACTTTACAAAATAAGGGTGGAAAACCCTTTATGACTCATGACACCTTTGCACTCTACAACCACAAAATCCGGAGACTTTACAACTTTATTACAAAATTTGACCCAAAATATGGGCTTTTAGCCCCAAAACTGTCCTTGGGGGATCTTGTTCCCAACATGCCCACAACACAAACATCATTACTCACCCTCAAGTCACTCAGCAGGTGCAAATATCTTAGCACAAAGACCTCCCAGCTCAACCCGTATGACCGCAACCTCGACAATGCACTATGCGGCCGCCTACTTTGCGTCTTCAACCATCTGCTCGGCCACTGCTTCTAAACTGTCGGCCTAAAGCTTTTGCTGAGTTGCTTACAGAGTCGAAAGATTTTCTTCAATAGAGGCTGTGACCATGTAAGCCTCATCCAGTCAGGGCATGAGTCATGCCTTTAGCACTACTTCCTTGTGCAGCCCTGCATCCACCTATTCTTTCAGCTACTTGGCCTCCTGTAGCTTTTTCAGTCTCTGTGTGAGCGTGATGGTTCGCGCTGTACCTTTGACCTCATCATAGTGTTGTTGTAGCTCGTGCACTTCTATCTCTAGTGATTGTATAGTAGGGTCCTTCTGTAAGCTCGTCAGGACCTCAAACGACTGCTCAAAAAGTTGCGTGCAGTCTGCTACTGCACTATCAACCACCGCTATTGTTTCTGCGATAGCAGTCACACGCTTCTCCTTTACTTTTGGCGTGGTTGAAGGCTGGGCCTTCAACTGTAACTCGGTGATCTGCAGGTTCAAATCCAACTAAACCCTCACCATTTCTGTATGAGTGTCATGCACCCCCATAGCCAGCTTGTGGACACGCAACTCGACTGGTTCTTCCTCAGGAATGGCCAACTCTGGGACCATTCGGAATGCCTCCTCGATGACCTACATTATGGACTTGTTCTCATTTATTGCCTCGATCACCGCAGTGATGGTAGAGTCTCATTGTAGTGCCATCTACTCATTTTTAATCCGCTACTCACTAATCACCTAGAGGTCGCGGTGCTCACAGGCCCTTAGCTCCGCAATCACTCCATCCTACAAAAGGTGGAGTGCTTCACCAGGGAGTGCTGCTAGATTCAACCCTACTCCCTTTGGGGCACTGACAGTGGGCCTGTTAGCTTTGTTCTCCATGGTCAGTACTCCATCAAGTAGCACTATCGCACTAGAGGCCTTCGAATGCAGCGTCTCGGTAACTTCTAAAGTGCCAATAGAAAGGCTAGTAGACACCATGCCAAAATGTGACGTGCGGGTCTATAGCTCCTGCAAACCTATCTAGATAGCCCCAAAGATTATTTGTTGTTGTTGCTCACACTATTGTAGGGCCTCTGTGGTGACATCACGCACCGTGTCACGGATGTCATGCAAATCACCCTTTGTGAGGGTGATTAGGTCTAGTGATGTCTTAGTAGCCTTAGATTTCTTCCTGGACCCTTTTTGTTCTTGCTCCCTTGGATGCTTGATGCGGGTAGATGTCACCTGTGGGTCTACATCGTGTTGTCCTGTCTACTCGTCCATCTCTTCCTTTGTCTCAAGTGAAGGTGACCTTGCGCCTTTGTCAGAGCCCCTCTCTATTCCACATGTTTTCTTCCTTTTCTGTTGAGTGGCATCGTGCTTCGCCTAGGCCTTGTCAGTGGCCTCCTTCTTTCTCTTTTCAGCCAGCTACGTCATCTTGAGCTTGGCCTCCTCCCTCTTTTTTTGCGTGGTGGACTTGCTCCCTCCCACCACCAAGTCTGTTGTGGTGCACCATTCATCTGACCATTGATCAAGTACTACATCAATGGCATCATCCATTGCCAGGTAAGGCAAGTCATATGATTTCTACGCAGGGTCCTTCCATGCCCTGATAGACACATGGTGAAAGTCTTCTTTAAACTCTGCGTAGCCCTGCTTGTTAGCAAACACCATAGGTGACAACCAAGGTTTGTGATTGATGGCCATGCATGATCCATGTCCGAGTGTGATGAAGGACCCTTCCAAGACCTTTAAATTTTGTAATGTGTTAAACTTGCATCTCAAAAATAACATAAATGAATACATCTACATGCTATAAAGAAGAGGAAAGAGACAATCATGAACACATGAAAACAAAAGCATTGATAACGGAGTTCATCCAGGAGGGACTACGTCTCCGAGCCCCAGTGTCAAGATGGTGTAGGCCGCTACATTAAGTGCTATCAATAGTGATGATGTACACAATAGATGATGTCGTGATCATATAAGGAAAATCCCCTCACGCGGGAGTGGCTCTAAGAGATGTTACACTACAGGAACTCTTAGTCAAAAGGCTCCTATCAGTATGACATAGAAACATGCATGATGAGCATCCTACCAACATGGCATAAAAGGGATCTCAATGCAAAACAAGCATGATGACAACAAGAGTATCCCATTAACATGAAATAAGGGATCTCAACACATAACATGATGAATCATGAAAGCAAGTACATCACATAGAAGATTTCGCATCAAATCAAGCAAGGAATCATGACAACATGTAATAAACAAGATCCTACATCAACATCAATCAAGGATCTGTGCAACAAAATGCATAAAGAAGAAGTACATGGACACATCATATGCCTCATAACCAAGGGCCATCTGAAGAATCAGATGTCAAAATGTTGAAGCTATTTGGACCATCGATCTTAAGGCATCGATTGCATGATAAAAGACTGCTCGCACATGAATGTGGACATCTTCACTGACACTTAGAAAAGTGGTTGAAAAATAGAAAGAGAGAATGACAAATCTGACTATACCATTAGATTTGCGGTGTCGAGTAGTGCAAAATCGACTATCCAAAATCTAAATTCTAAAAAGTTGGGAATATGGGGCTCAACAAATCTTTTAGATTCCCCCAGGATTCCTTAAAGATTTTGCTCTATGGGTGGACTAGAAATCTGCAACTCAAATGGTGAATCTGATCTTGCCATTCCGATCCCTGCAGAAAACCATGAAAAACAAGTATAAAATGACTATATTCTGAGATGGCAAAATTTTACCTCCTTGGGAAAATTTCAAGGCTCATGGTTTCACTCCCTCTTTTTGCAGCAAACATGGTTCCACGTGCATTCTAAAAAATGAATGAAAAATGCAGAACTCTGATGGAGAAATGGACAATGCCATTGCGTTCATGGTGACGAGAGGTGTTGAATCCATAAAAAATTTGTGAAATTTTGACAATGTGAAAATTTTTCCCTCCTACAAAATTCATGGTTCCTGTATTAAAAAATTAATTACTCATCTCGAAATTTGTGCCCACCTTCTACCACAAAATCCATGCCCTGTAGTCTCTCTCCCTAGCTCTGGTAAAAAAAAATGAGTTTATATAAAAATTTAGGCAGAAATACCCATTTGATTGGTTAGAAGGATTGGTTCAATTTCCATTTATTATGGAGGAGGTCGGGTGGTCAAATCCTGCCTCCACCTGCCACCGCTAATTTTTTTTAACAAAAAAAATTCATAAATGGGGGTCGGGTTTGCATTAGACAGACCACCCCCAAATCCCTACACTGTAATGTCTCATATATGGTAGTGGTTGGCATTTTGGCGTGTTGTAATAATAGCGTTGTGGTTTAAGTTTGGGGTCGCTTGCTTACGGCCGACCACATGGGCTGGTCGGGTTCGACCCCTGCTGGTCCTATACTATGTCGAGGTGTATACTATGTTTTATGGCTTTGGGTTGGGTCCACGCCCCAAGGGCCGGCCCACCCATTCATTGTTTGTGGGAATTGGTAGTGGTGGGCAACAGGGTTGGCGGCCCGCGCCCTCACCGTAACTATATACGTTTGTTGCGGTGGATGTGTGGGGTGGCAGGGGCATGGCCGTCCACCCCCTAATTTTTAATGTTTATTGTTATGATGGTTGGGAAGGTCGGCGGGAAGGCCGGCGGGGGTGGTGGCCCATCGACCTACTTTTATATTTTATATTTTATTTTTATCAACCATCTAAAATCATTTTTAAAAATTCGGATTTTAGGCCAAATTAGGAAAATTAACGAGGCAAAAAATTTACCCGAAATTTGGCCGTAGCTGGCAGATCTTTGGTCTCCGAGTTTGGTCAAATTTGTGGCCTCCTTAAGCCTGCGCAGTCATCAAAAAGTCAACCCAACTTTTACTGCTCCTAACTTTCGCATCCAAACTCGGATTGACGAACCGTTCACACCATTGCGATCAGGAAGATGAGATCTACACTCTGGCCCTCGTTCAAGCATAATCCAAACACTTTTATTTGTGAGCTTCCCTAAGTTCTCCTTGTCCTGAGTGTCTCTCTAGAGCCACCTGGATCAATCCTCCCCACTGAGGAGCTTTTGGTCCTCCAAAAGAATGAAGAATAATCTGCAACTTTCTCTGTACCCTATCTGCATCACAAGCATCCTGAAAAGGTCTCGCTTCCATCTCCTTCACCTTTGTTCTTCGGAGCCTTGAGCGATGATCCAACACCTACTACCTCTACAACCTGCAGTACATTGTTTCGCAAATTACATGCTTGAATGACATGACCAACTAATGACCCAAACATCCCACACTTGCCATGAGTTTATAACACATACTCGGTGGTCAAGTTTACAACAAGATGGATGCAATACTCCAGCTACAAAAACAAGGCCAACATATCATTGTTGCTTCAACAAGTGATGGAAAACACATCATCATTGCAACACGTGATTTACAAACATAAGGACAAACACTATTGTTTTGACAAGTGATGGAAACATAACATCATTTGTAGAATTTAACATGCGACTCAAAATAAGACCAGACATCATTGTTGCTGACCAAGTGATGGAAGCACATCATCACTTTTACATTTTAAAATGCTACAAATGATTTACAAAAGAACGACCATGAAACGACAACATGTCTAGGAACCATTTTTCACTTATAAATGTGAATGGGTCACCTCCTTGAGGTGGTTTTTCTTGTTGAACAACTGCTCTTCCTGGTTCACACACCAATACTTTGTCTTTAATGCGCTACTCTGGATGGAGCCTCCAACAAGTGGCTCTTTGATGGCCACTTATATCACAATGACTGTAGTAGGTTTTCTTCCTCCATATATGCTTAACCTGTTTCTTTTCATGCTATTGAGAGGGTCTTTCATGCCTCATCCTTTTGTGTGCTACCATTCTTTTCCAACACATAGAAAATGTATGCTTATTTAATCCAAAAAAGGTGCATGTTTTTTGATGCCATGTTTTATGTTCATTATTAAAAACATGGTCATAATCAAAATGAACATTCAAAGATTGAAAGTGGTTATACCTTCCCTTGCTGTCTTTGATGTCTGTATGGCGATGAGAGCTTGCCTCAACTCTCTCCCTACAATGGGCACTGCCATGGGATGATGGGGATGTGTTCCCATCATTCTCTTTCCTCGACGATTTCAACGATGTCTCAGACGACTCTGACACCTTCGAGCACTCTCCTTTAGCGTATCTCGGGCCTACAAATTGATGTTCGTGCACAACCTCCAAAGGTTGAGTTATGCCTTGGTTATTAAGACCAAGTTCTTCTTTCTCTTCATGCCTCATCCTTGTAAGGAGCCTCATGTTTGCCCCTATAATTGGGATCTCCAAATCTCCAATATAATTCATACTATGTGAAGATGAAAGCGAAAGGAAATCAACATCTTTTACCTCCTCTTTCGATTTGGAAAGAACTGTTGAGGGCTTCTCATCATCTATTGTTGGTGGTTCGCTAACTATCGTAGTGCATTCCCCAACTTCCTTTCTGACATACCAAAGTCCTGCCTTATGAGGTAATTCCTTTACTTTGATGGGGTTGACAATGCCTTGGCCATTAACACCCAAGCCCTTTCCTTCATACCCCATTTTCTTCAATAGTTTGGAGCCAATTCCTGTGGTATGATTTTCAAAAATAGTGAAATCATCATCAGGAAACATACATGAAGATGGAGAACTAATTTTTACCTCACATGGGTCTCACTGCAGCTTTTCCAAGGCCTCATCCTTTGCTTTTAGCTGTCATAGAAAACTTTATTTTTCCTCTTTCTCTTCATGTAGACACATCTTCAATTCATCATTCTCTGTTTGAAGATTATGCTTGTTTTGCTTCAGTTCTTCCATGGCCTCTTCTGTGGCTTACAACTGAAGCTGCAATCGCTCCTTTTCCTCTATCTCTTTCTACAGAGTTTCATACATGATTTACACTCTTTTGGAAATGTTGAGCATGGTCTTGTACATCGCTCTTTCATCCTCTCTCATTGCACATTCCATTGTTCACGCTGCAATTCACAACAACGCAAATATCGCTCTGATACCACTTGATCCAGGTCTAGGTGTGACAAAGGACCCTTCCAAGACCTTTAACTTTTGTGATTTGTTAAACTTACATCTTAAAAGAACATAAATGAATACATCTTCATGCAGTAAAGAAGAGGAACAAGAAAATAATTAGCATATGAAAACAAAAGCGTTGATAATGGAGTTTGTCCAAGAGGGACTACGGCTCCGGGCCCCGGTGTCAAGATGATGTAGGCTGATGCATTAAGTGATGTCGATAGTGATGATGTTGCAATCATACAAGGAAAATGACCTCACACAGGAGTGGCTCTAAGAGATGTTCCACTACAGGAACTCTCAGTCAAAAGACTCCTATCAGTATGACACAAAAACATGCATGATGAGAATCCCGCCAACATGGCATAAAAGGGATCTCAATGCAAAACATGCATAACGACAACTAGAGTATCCCATTAACATGCAACAAGGGATCTCAACACATAACATGACGAATCATGACAACAAGTACATCACATAGAAGATTCCACATCAAATCAAGCAGGGAATCACGGCAACATGTAATAAACAAGATCCTACATCAACATTAATCAAGGATCCATGCAGCACAATGCATAAAGAAGAAGTGCATGGACACATCATATACCTCACAACCAAGGGCCATCTGAAGAATCGGATGTCAAAATGTTGAAGTTTTTTGGACCATCGATCTTAAGGCATCGATCACGTGACAAGAGACTACTCGCACATGAATGTGGACATCTGCATTGGCACTTAGAAAAGTGGCTGAAATATAGAAAGAGAGAATGGAAAATTTGACTGCACCATCAGATTTGTGGCTTCGAGTAGTGAAAATAGACTATCCAAAATCTGAATTCTGAAAAGTTGGGAATCTGGGGCTCAAGGAATATTTTAGATTCCCCTGGGATTCCCCAAAGATTTTACTCCATGGGTGGACTGGAAATCTACAACTCAGATGGCGAATCTGATCTCACCATTGTGATCCCTGTGGAAAGCCATGGAAAACAAGTATAAACTTGACTATATTCTGACATGGAAAAATTTTACCTCCTTGGGAAAATTTCAAGGCTCATGGTTCTGCTCCCTATTTTTGTAGCAATCATGGTTCCACTTGAATTCTGAAAAATGATAGAAAAATGTAGAACTCTGATGGAGAAATGGATAGGACCATAACATTCGTGGCGATGAGAGGTGTTGAATCCATATAAAATTTGTCAAATTCTGACAAAGTGAAAAATTTTCTCCCTGCCAAATTCATGGTTCCTGCATTAAAAAATTAATTACTCGTCTCAAAATTCATGCCCCCCTCTGCCTCAAAATCCATGCCCTACAGTCTCTCTCCCCAGCTTTGGTAAAAGAAATTATTTTATATAAAAATTTAGGCAGAAATACCAATGTGATTGGTTAGGAGGATTGGTTCAATCTCTGTTTATTTTGGGGGAGGTCGGGTGGTCAAATTGCACCTCCACCCGTCACCGTTAATTTTTTTAACAAAAAAATTCATAACTAGGGGTCAGGTCCACATTGGGTGGCCTGCCTCCAAATCCCCGTACTGTAATGTTGCATATATTGTAGTGGTTGGCGTTTTGGTACATTGTAATAATAATGTTGTGCTTTAAGTTTTGGGGCCACCCGCTTGGGGGCCGGGCAGGTTCAACCCCCGCGGGTCCTGTAGTACAGTGTTGGCGATGTTTAATATGGTGTCAGGGCGTATACTATGTTTGATGGCTTTGGGTTGGGTCTGTGCCCCAAGGGCCAACCCACCCACTCATTGTTTGAGGGATTTGGCAGTGGTGGGCGATGGGGTTGGCAGCCTGCGCCCTCACCATAACTATATATGTTTGTTTTGGTGTCCATGTGGGGTGGTGGGATCATGGTCGTCCACCCCCTAATTTTTAATGTTTATTGTTATGATGGTTCGGAAGGTTGACGGGTGTGGTGGCCCATCGGCCTATTTTTATATTTATATTTATATTTTTATTAACCATATAAAATCATTTTTAAAAATTTGGATTTTAGGCCAAATTAGGAAAATTAACGAGGTAACAAATTTTCCTAGAATTTGGCTGGAGCTGGCTAGACTCCGATGGCCAAGTTTGGTCGAATTTGTGGCCTCCTTAAGCCTACACAGTAATCAAAAAGTCAACCCAACTTTGACTGCTCTAACTTTCGCATCCACACTCGGATTGATGAACCATTCACCCCACCATGATCAGGAAGACGAGATTTACGCTCTAGTCTTGGTTCGAGCATAATCCAAAACCTTTGATTTTTGAGCATCCCTGAGTCCTCCTTGTCCTGACTGTCTCTCTAGAGCCACTTGGATCAATGCAGATGTTCATCACCATCAAGATCCATAATATTTTGTTTTCCTTGATGCGCTACACATCCTTGGTCACCCACAGCGAAGTGTGCTTCACTACTTCTGGTAGGTCTAGCGTGACCGAAGGAAACTGGCTGTCTTCTGGCAGCTCCTGTGCTACTAGCACAACAAATAGCAAGAGCCACATGTAGTGGAATTTCTTTCTAAGCTCCTATGCTTCGCGTTATTTCGCAAGGAACTCACAGTGGAGATAGTCTACCCAATTGAACTAAACTCCTTTGGTGCACTGGGCTACTAGTGCGACGATAGGCGTTAACACCTCATCGGCGTGGCACTTCCTCATCACCTTCCTTTCTAAAATCTCCGTAGCCACCTTTATAGCAGGGTCACAGATGTTGGATATGGCATATCAATGTGCTTTCTTTACTAGCTTAAACTTCTCTTTCATGGCCTCCATGAGGGCCTGACCACCACCTTTTCCGCCGAATATCATGGCTGGATTTTCTTAAGTGTAGGGAAATCGCATGATCCTGTCAATTAATCTGTCAGTGATGGTTATTGGCTCCTCCAGCCACAGATACCCATCATGCACTAAGCATAGTAGCTACTTGATGACCAATACTATAACTGGGGTGCGGTTGTAGTGCGACACCCATAGCAAGTTGAGCAGACCTGCATTTTCTACTCCTTTGAGCCACTTTCATGGCTCCAATGTAGTCATTATGGTGGTTGTATTGATAATTCGACACATCAGCTACTCAATCACCAGGTGTGGGAACTTCTCATGGTCATCCAAGTCCTAGTCTTCAAGTTTTAACAGAGTAACCCACCCCAAGCGCGGTCCTTAAAAAACAATTTCATCCAGCAGCAAAGGGGTTTGCAAGCGGACCTTGCTCTCATCGATATCTTTTGGCACCTTGGTATTGCCTTTGCATGGAGGGATGTCATCCGAAAACTGAGTGATAGGGTCAGCACCCTAGGCTTCAACTTCCTCCATGTCTATCCTCACATCCTCCTC